>JBCEWC010007678.1:0-21085 GCA_038996855.1 Solanum aculeatissimum | reverse complement strand
TCATTTAATTTTTATTATGCTTATTAAATTTAATATTTAATATTATTAACATAATAATAAAAAAGATGGTGAAAAGATGATTTTATCTAAAGAAGAGTATTTTACTGAAGGACAAAAAGTTCAATCAATATTTCTAAAGATTTTCACACTTTTAATATAGTATAGATAGATATATATAGATATATGAAATTTTCTCTTGTATCAAATTCAATTACCGATGGCTTTTCAAACAGGCCATAGTGTCATGGGCCTATAATATCATCACATAAAAATGATGAAAGCAGAACCAACAGTGTCAGTGGAACATAGAGTCATAGTGGGACACATATTTCAAGAATGTTGAGTTGTAGTGGGACACATATTTCAGCAAGGTTTTGGAGTTTTGCAGTATTTCTGAAAACAAAACCTCCAGCAAAAATGTCAACTCGTCCGCCATTTCTCTTCCCTATCCTCATACTAATTACTATCTCATTTTTATGTCAAACATCAGCTATTCAACTGAATGGTGCTCGATATCTTGGCAATTTCTGGAGTTCAAGCAGAACTATTTCTCCTTTTGCTAAAAGCAGAGCCCCAAAGTACCAGTATGAGACCAAATATTTCCAGCAGAAGCTCGATCACTTCAGTTTCGCTGATTTACCTTCCTTTTCACAGCGTTACCTAATCAATACCCAACACTGGGTGGGTCCCTCTCGTTTGGGCCCTATTTTCCTCTACTGTGGGAATGAAGGTGATATAGAATGGTTCGCTGCCAATACAGGTTTCGTCTGGGAAATTGCTCCTCGTTTCGGCGCCATGGTTATCTTCCCTGAGGTGAAATACTTGTTATTGTTCTTATTTTTCCTCATAAGGTATTCATCTTTGTTGTTTACAATGAAGTAGTTGCTTGAATAGCTTGAGAATAAGCCCCATGATGGTAAATCCCCTGGAACATTAGCCTAGGACAAGCTTATGTTGAGTGTCAAAAAAAGTCGTATATTAGAATTTTATAAGAAATAGAAGCTACACATACTCTTAAATGGCAAGGTTTTTCGAAAAAGTGCAGGCTCTGTCCAAAATGAATAGTATCATACTATGCTGAGGGTCAGTTTTGGGCTGGCTGAGCCCAAAAATTGGGAGATTCTCAGGACTCCACAAGAGGATATGCTGATGGATGATTGCCAACCTACATCTTGGAGGTTGGTAAGACTTCACAGGAGGAGATGTAGTTAAATGAATCAGAAAGCTGATAAGATCATTAGGCACTTAATGGAGTAAATGTAGTCCATTTCCCCTTAACATTGTAGAGTAGTTGTAATTAAGAATTTACTTACATTATTATATGATTGAAATTTATTACAATTTGTTTTTTGCAGCATCGATACTATGGGGAGTCAATGCCGTATGGAAGTAAGGAAGAAGCATATAAGAATGCTACAACTTTGTCGTATCTAACAGCTGAACAAGCACTAGCTGATTATGCTGTGTTAATCACTGAGCTTAAGAGAAATTTATCTGCACAGGCATGCCCTGTTGTGTTATTTGGTGGATCATATGGAGGAAGTAAGTAATGTAGCATTTACTAGTTTAGTACAGCAGTAATTTTCACTATGCCAGTATATATTCTGGGAACTTATTTTCACTCAATCTTATGAGTTGTGCTTCACTCTGAGGTTGTCTATTTTCTTGTGTTTGAAACAGTGCTTGCAGCGTGGATGAGGCTCAAATATCCCCATATTTCCATTGGCGCACTTGCTTCTTCTGCGCCAATTCTTCAGTTTGAAGATCTTGTGCCACCAGAAACCTTTTACAATATTGTCTCCAATGATTTTAGGGTTTGTAAGGAGTTTTTATCTCTAGAGACATCTAAATTAACTTAGTGTCTATTTGGGAAATTCTCAGAGTAGGATCTGATCTTATTTGATAAATTTTAACAAAATAAAATGTCTTATTGGAAGATTTTTTTTTTGTTTTAGTTTGGGTTGGGGGAACCTAGTTAGATTTGGTCTACTTCATTTCTTTGCTTTGAATTTGATGAAGTGTTAGCATCCATTTGTAGAGTGGTAGAGTAATTTTGCCAGTTCTCTGCACAACTTTTGTGCAATTGAAGACTATTTTCCTTCAAATCTTATATGCCTGAAAGTTGGAGATAAATAGGACTTAGATTGATCCTAGTTAGAAAAATTTACTTATAATTCAGATTTAGAGCACATTTACCTATGTAAATGTTCAGTGTACAACACTATATTATTCATTATAATTTCTAGACTATAAACAGATTTACAAATCATTGCAAAGTTTTACACCATCCACTTCAGGACTAATACTTAATTCACATTAATATTAATCTGAACCCCATAAATTGAATCTAGTAAAGACTTGCCAAAAATCCAATCACATTTGACTGACTGGATCCAGATTTTTGCCTTCCCAAATAAGGATAGGGATCCTTCACTAATCTAGTTCTTGTAATTCCATTCCTAAAGCTCTAGTTTAGCATTTATGACATCTTTGTTGTATCACCCTCTGCAGCGCGAGAGTATGAGTTGCTTTAACACTATCAAAGAGTCGTGGGATGTGATTAACAAGGTGGGACTGATAAATGGTGGACTTGCACAACTAACAAAGACTTTCCGCATTTGTAGGTAAGATGCCTATGACACCACAATATGCTGTCTTGTTAGATAACAGTCTCATTGGCCTGCAGAATTTCAAGATTCAAGTTTCATGTTGACGCAATTTGATCCGATGTTGTGAGTGGCAGGGAACTGGACAGTGTCGACAGTCTATCTAACTGGTTAGAATCTGCCTATAGTTACTTGGCAATGGTCAACTACCCCTATTCTACCGACTTCCTGATGCCTTTACCTGGAAGCCCCATAAAAGAGGTTGGTCTGGACCTTATTCTCTCCGCAAAGCAACCTGTATTTTCAAGATTACAATAAAGCATGCAGAAGCTATCTTTATGAGGAAATGCATTTACATCTCAATTGATACTATGTAGCAGATAACATGTCTTTTCCTGCATAGTGATCAACATGTAGTCTATTGTGAGGAGCAAAGTAGTCAATTCTGTGGAGAAGTTTCTTTCCTGTGAATAACATCCTTCCAACCCCTTTGCTTTCAGGTTTGTAGGAAGATTGATAGTTTGCCTGATGGTGCTAGTGTGTTGCAGTGTATATTTGAAGGAATTAGTGTATATTATAACTACACTGGAAAAGTTGACTGTTTTGATCTAAGCGATGATCCTCATGGTATGAGTGGTTGGAATTGGCAGGTACGGTGATGATAAATATACACGCTCTTGCTTAGTTGTTCATAACTTGAGTTCTTAAGTCATACAAAGATGTGCTCCTATAGAAATTCTTCTCATCTAGGTTGCTTATATCTTTCATACAATGTCTACAGGCATGCACTGAGATGATTATGCCTATGGCAAGTAACAGGTCGACTAGTATGTTTCCAGAGTTCTATTATGACCCAATGTCGAATGAAGAGCAGTGCTTGAAAGATTTTCATGTCAAACCCAGGCCGACATGGATAACAACTGAATTTGGTGGACATGTATGACAATGTCCAAAACTTCGTCAATTCTCGATATATCTTTTAGTGTTCCACAGATATTGTACAACCCGTTTGTAGAGTTAAAAAACACAAGCTTTTGTGGTCTAAATGATGTGATCAATTGGTTACTGCACTCTGTCAAAGAGCTTATGACAGGTTCACATTCTTGTAGGTGTGGATTGGATATCAAGGGAGATAACTATTTTGATACTATTTAGTTTTATAAGAAAATGAGAGTATTTTAAATTTTTTCTAAGGATTAAATAGTTTGTTAATGTTTATATGACTCAGTGTATAGTAAATTTGTTTATTTGGAAGATGCATAGAATATGGATCTCAATGGTATTTTCTGTGGTTGGACGTTGTCCAGGATCAAAGAGTGTAGTAATGGTTCTAAACTGTGTGGTTTCTTGATTTTATTTTCCTTCAGCTCCCTTATTTGAGTTATTTGCTTTTCTTGTGCTGAAGGCATTCAAGAGTGCGCTAAAAGCTTTTGGGAGTAACATCATATTCTCAAATGGCCTGTTAGATCCCTGGAGTGGTGGCAGGTATTCTTTTATCTTTAGTTTCTTATGTAGACTATGGAACTGAATCTAAAAGTTTTAACTAAAATTATATGTCAAACTTTTTTGTAGTGTTCTGGAGGATGTATCAGAAACTATAGTTGCGCTAGTAGCTGAGAAAGGTAATTTTCGAACTGCTTTTTATATAATTTCTCACTAGCATCACTCTTGGATGTAAGTAACACTGTAACAATCTGTCATCTTTTATCTTAAGCAATCACCAATTTTATTGGATAAGCTGTTGTTATTTCTGTTTTCTGTGTCGATGTGTTAAGTGTCAGTGACATCATCCGCTCATCCTCCGATTGCTTATTCAAACAAATCATGATCGATACCAATTATGATCATCGCTCCCTTTCTTTCTTTGGTTTGATTTACTAGTAATCCTGTTAATACCCCACGCTGGGGTAGGCACATTATTACAATTTTTAAGTGCCACAGCTGACATATTTTTCAGTAAGAATGACAATCATTTGGAGAACTTGCTTTCTTCTATTCTATATTTTGACATCAACTTTGTGATGGCTTCCTGCTTTCCTCTTTTTCATATTTGTAGCTAATGAGCAGGCAGCCATTTAGGTGCTTAGGTCTTTTTATTGAAATTCAACTTGATGAAGTTGCACATTCAGCCACTGATACTCTATTAATTTCTCCACAACATAACAACAACATACCCAGTGTAATCCCACAAGTAGGATCTGGGGGATGGTGGCGCGCACACAGCCTTACCCCTACCTTTTGAAGGTAGAGAGATTGTTTCTAATGGACCCTCGCCTCAACTATAGCATAATAAAATCACATGCGGAAAGTAAAAAAACAGTGACGTAGAAGAGAACAACAAAGTTGCGGTAACATAATGTCAACTATGCATGTGATGAAAGTTGACAATGAGAGTGCAGGTTCATTAAAGTTTATTTGAGCAGGTAACAAAAAGGCCCTTTAGAGGGACCCAACTTCTGGAGGAAATAATTTGTCTTGAGAGAAGGAACTCCATTCTGAGGTCCCTCTTATCTTTTGTTTTTTTAATCTATCCACCAATTATATCTGTCATTTGTGTTTGTACTCTCTATTATACCTTATATTTGTTTACTCTGAAAGTTCATGAACTTAAGTTGATATCACAGAAACATT
Source organism: Solanum aculeatissimum (assembly GCA_038996855.1). Lineage (NCBI taxonomy): Eukaryota > Viridiplantae > Streptophyta > Magnoliopsida > Solanales > Solanaceae > Solanum > Solanum aculeatissimum. Next base: position 15,848 of record JBCEWC010007678.1, on the reverse strand, counting down.
TGCTAGTTGATGAGCCGTTGATTGAACATAAGATTATGATCAACTTTCTTTTCCTCGTAGTTGATCAACTTTCTGCCCCTCATAGTCTTTTCTGGTGTACACGGGTGTTTTAGAAAATATCCGGTAATCATCCTGTATACAGGGTCTTTTTGAGTCTATTGATTTTTCGGGTCATATCACTGCTTGTTAGATATCGCTTCCTGCTTAGCACCTCTATGGTTGGACATAGCTAATCTTGCAAATGATTAAATATTATTTACACAGATGAAGTTTTGTTTTGTAGCTTCGCTGCTTCAACTTAAAATCGAGATTTGAAGCTGAAAAATTGGTTTGAGGAGCATTTCAAGTGAAATAATGGATTTAACTCACAAAACTTCAACCTTTTTTTCTAATGAAATTCATGTCCAAACACTTACTTTTTCAACTTCATCCAAATACTCATTTCTTCAACTTCAACCAAATAATGTCTAAATAGGCTACCATGTAGGAAAGTAATGGGTTTTTACCAACAAAACTTGAGGGCAGGATGCATTTCATTTTTCTTTATAGCTGTCCACCGGATAAAATGGCTTTAACATCAATGTATATGTTTCTATTCATTGTTGGTAAATGTCTGATAACCCCAACATGAGCGGTACTCTTCACTATAACTTGTTAACTTTAATATTTTTGGTTATGTTTTAGGTGCCCATCACTTAGATCTGCGTGCTGCAACTGCTGAAGATCCTGATTGGCTTCTGGATCAAAGGTCAAGTGAGATTAAGCTGATCAGGGGCTGGTTAGATGAGTACTATGATGAAAAGACCATTTCCAGCATGTAGATAATATTTTTCTTCATCCGGAAACTTCCAAATTTTACTTTTATTTATCGTTTTTGTCATTGTACATATTGCTTTAACTTTTAGGGGTCGTTTGGTTGGAAACAAGTTATTCTGGTATTATTCATCCCAGAATAAGTTATCTTGGCTAAGATATTCCATCATTTATATGAAATAACATATTCCATCACTAAAGTATAAATAGTGGAATAAATAATCCAATTATTAGTTAATACTTCCAACTAAACACAGGATAAAATAATCATGCTTTTTATGTTAGGATTATTATCCTTTATACTTCACACCAACCGACTCCTTACAGGATAAAGTCACCTGTTGCAGTGCAGTATATGGAACTGTAATGCCTATTGTTTCCACCAACACATGATCACTTCTGGTATTTCTTTTCTCAACTATCTAAGGTAATTTTTGAAACTGTTAGCAAACAACAGTTTCTTCCTCCTAGCACCAACTACAACTGCAAGAAAAAAGTGTAGGGATTTGGAGACTAGCGCAGTTAAGTTCATTGTGCAGTCTAGTGCTCCTGTCCCTTTGTTTTGTGACACCATTACCATTTTTCCGAACATTCCTTTTATGTTTTTACTGAAGCTTTACTCTATTTTTATGTATTGCTTTCCATTATAGTCATTTTTGTATCTAGTATTTTTTGCTTTTGGACTGATATATTTGTGTTGACGGTTTTTCGGAACTAACCTCTATATCTCTATGAGATAGTGGTAAGATCTACGTACATTTTGTCTTTTTCAGACCTCACTTATGAGATTTTACTGGATAAGTTGTTGTCGTCGTCTTACTGAAGCTTTACTCCACTTTTACGATGTATTTACTATGAAGAACTGTTTTGAGTCTCATTATTCTTTTAGGAAGGAGGTACTGAAAAGTTCATCAATCAAAACCAACTATATTAGCAAAAGTTGTTTTGAGTGTTATTTGTCAGTTCAATGAAATTATTTAGCTCCCTTAAGGCAACAATGTCTAATTAATTAATGTTCTTTTCAATAAAAGTTCTGGATCAAAATTTTGCAAGCAGCACATGTTTGGCAGCATAACATGCATGTTATTGTAGTCGATGCATAGTAGTACATTATTAAATGGCAACAGGTCAAATTATAATTTTGATGCAACTATAAATTTCACTAACTACTCTAAAATGTAATTGTAATTTAAACAAATTTGAATTTCAGTTAGATTTTTGAAAAAGTTAAAGGTTATTGTAAACTTTTTTCTTTTACCATTAAAGTAATTTCTTTTCTTAAAAAGAAAAAGAAAGAATAGATCGATGCAGCAGTATTCACACTTTCGTTAATCACCTCAGTAAATTTGATTGACTTTCGGGCCTTGGATTTTAATAATCCTTTTGGAATATTTAGCCATTTAGGTCAATGACTTTAATATATAGTATTAGACAATATAAATGAATTTTATTTACCAAAAGATATTTTTAGGTAAAATTTTATTACTTTAAAATGAAGATAAATTACGAATTAAAAGGGATCATAGAAGTGAGATTTATTTAATTTTGAAATATAAAATTTACCCTCTCACTAATCTGGATGAGAGACGTTGCCAGCTAAGGTTTCCATTGACAAACCAAAAAATCAGAGTTTTAAATTTCAAAATTAGTTGCTAATAAAGGTAATACAATTTCCTCTTCCTTTTTTAAAACTACTCAGCTGTATAAAGATTGCCATGAAACGCTGTCGTTAGAGATCAGTTTAGCTTATCACATAAGCTAAAAAGAAGCCAGTGCAATTTTCAAGAGAGTTCAATTCAATTCCAACTCGTCAAACGGTGGAGCAGTCATGTCCACCTTTTTACATATAGAAAGAGAAAAAATCAGAGCCAACAAGTGAGTGAAGAGAGAGAAAAAGGGAAAGAAGGAAAGCACAAAAAGTCTGTGTGGAGGCCACCATTAGCATACCTTCATTGTTCTTGCGAAGGGATAGTTAACTCAAGAAATTGATTAATTTCTCAAGAAAAAGTGAAATCTTGGACTTTTCTTTTTGTAGAGTTGTTAGTTGTGTGGTGAAATCAAGAATGGCAAGTCCTGGGTCAGGGAGATTGGCTTTGACTCCGGTGAATCCAACCCCTATTTCTGCTTCAGGTAGGGTTCCGAAAACCCCTTTGACTGATGAAGTCATATGGAAGCGACTCCGTGAAGCTGGATTTGATGAGGACTCCATTAAACGCAGAGACAAAGCGGCTCTTATTGCCTATATTGCCAAACTCGAAACTGAGGTCTGTTCACTTTGGGACTCATTAATTTACATTCTGATTGGTTAATTATGTACCTTCCTTTTTGGTTTTACTGTTCCTATGCGCTCATTGTTTTCGTTAAGGGATTGTTTTGTTTTGTTTTCTTCTGTTAGTAGACGTCAAAAGGGAAAATCAGCTTTTAAGGCTAATTTTTCATTTGTAGCAAAATAAATGAGAGTATGAGCAGGACATCATATTTGTTCATGCCGCTTTGTCGTTGTGATGTATTTGTTATAGCATAATATGTTTTCCTGGAAAATGTTTCCATCGAAGAAAAATGTTTTTCATTAATTGATTACCTTAAATTGTAGAAAATGAAATAAATTCTCTCGGATAACATTGTTTGGAAACCATCTTCTTCCATACTAAATGCACCTTAAGTTTAATTTGTCCAAGTTCCTCTAGTAATGTTCTTTCTACCCTTTTAAGGATATTAATTTGACTGAACAGATGGACCAATCCTAAAAAACTAGGCTTCTACTGTCTATTTTGCTAACTTGATTCATGATTGCATCTCTATTCTGGATGTAGCTGTATGACCATCAATATCAGATGGGGCTTCTCATCCTGGAGAGGAAGGAGTGGGTTTCTAAGAATGAGCAATTTAAAGCAGCTTCTGAGTCAGCTGAACTCTTGTTCAAGCGTGAACAAGCTGCACGTCTTTCTGATATGGCTGAAGCTAAGAAAATTGAAGCTAATCTGAAGAAAGCTCTTGGAATTGAGAAAGAATGTGTTGCAAATGTATGATTACTCTGCTTATTTGTTTCGCCAAGTTCTTTCATTTTCTTGCTGACATGTTTTGTAAACAGATTGAGAAAGCGCTGCATGAGATGCGAGCAGAATGTGCTGAAGCAAAAGTTGCCTCTGACAATAAATTGGCTGAAGCACAAAGCATGATGGAGAATGCTCAGAAGAAGTATGCTGATGCAGAGGAAAAGTTGCATAAAGCTGAATCCTTGGAAGCAGAAGCCAGTCTTTATCATCGTACTGCAGAAAGAAAATTACGTGATGTTGAGTCACGAGAAGATGATCTTAGGAGACAGACATTATTATTCAAGTCAGAGTATGTGCTTAAAGTTTATTTCGAGGATGTTCTTCTGTTTGTAGTGTGGTTTGATGGTTGCTGAGCTCAGGTTTCCATAGTTGTTAGGTTGTCAAAAGATCATTCAGGTTCAACTGCTTGCATGTGTGGTTCCTTGTTTGCTAAGATGCCATTTACTTTGAGCTCGTCAGGACTTTTGTTCTTTGGCAAAGCTATGGAATCCGGGATGTGTGGTTGACCCACATTATAAAGCGGATTTCACTATTGTCAGGAAAGAAAAAAAAGATGCTGTCCTCTTTGAAGTAAGATTTTCAGGATTGGCTGCATTAGGAATTTTGAACAGTCTGGTTAGACGGTGTTCATGAATATGTGCTTTTGGCATAGAAAGACTGTTTTAAATGGTTTTAACAGTGGACTGGATTTCAAAAAAGTAGGGGTAAGGTCTACGTACCTCCTACCTTCCCCAAACCCCACTTATGGGTTTACAATGGGTATGATGTTGTTGACTGGATCTCATAGATTAGTTGCTTAAATTAAAGGAATGAAATTTATAAATATTTTGGGTGTATTTCTTCCTCCCTTTTTTTTTTTTGATACGGTTACTTTCTCTACCCACTTGGTGCTAATTTTTATTAATAGAATTTCTTATCCTAAAAATAGAGGGATTTTGCATTCATGTTTATTGACACTTAGATTTGTAATTATGTGAATTCTCCGTACCAAAGGGATCAATTTTGTTGTTCCTCTCAACTAACATAAGAATGATCATATATGTAGGTAGTGTAGGTAGGAATGAACATATCCTCTATGGAGGCACTTGTGCTATTATTATCCTCATGGACATGATTAAGTTGCTTTCTTTTGATCTGTCAGTTGTGAAGCTAAAGAGAAAGAGATCCATCTGGAGAGACAATCTTTATCTGAAAGGCTGAAAACTCTTCAGCGGTCTCAAGAAGAGTTACTTGATGCTCAGGCTTTGCTCAATAAGAGAGAAGAATTTATATTTAGCAGATCTCAAGAACTGAACAGACGTGAGAAAGACTTAGAAGGTGAAAAATTGAACTTGGAGAATGACATCAAATCCCTGAATGAGGAAAAACGTAATCTGGAGGTGAAACTGAAGTCTGTATCAGCAAGAGAAGAAGTGAGCCTCTTTCTTTTTTGTTTCATAATGTTGTGCTTATTATGTATATGATTTTTTTATCCTGATGAAAGATATTGAAGAATTCATTTAAGCAATTGCTGGATATATCATAGGCCATAATCAATAAGGAACACAAACTTAACAAGAAAGAGGAAGAACTACTGCTATTACAGGGGAAAATGCAAAGCAAGGAGACTGTAAGTTTTGGCACAAAAGATAACTATGGTTTTTTCCTTTACTTTTTTAGATTTATTTATCTTCTTACTATGATGAACCATGCAGGATGGCATTAAGCAGGTTATGGTTAACCAGGAGGCCACATTGGTAACTAAGATATCTTCTATTGAGGCAGAGTTGGAAACAAAACGGAAATTGGTGGAAGATGAGATCCAGACCAAGAGACGGGCTTGGGAGTTGAAAGATATGGATATTAAGTCTCAGGAGGAGATAATTACTGAAAAGGAATATGATTTGGAGAGGCAATCGAGAATACTAGCTGAGAAGGAGAAAGAGTTGGAAGACAGGGTACATGTGATTGAGGAAAAAGAAAGAAACCTCCAAGCTGCTGAAAACGAGCTAGAGTTGCAGAGAACAGTTCTGCAGCAAGAAAGGGAAGGGATCAGCAAAATGAGAAATGATCTTGAAAAGTCTCTGAAAATGCTCGACGAGAGGAGAAAATGCGTCGACCATGAGGAAGAAAAAGTAGAGGCTATGAAAAATGAAACTCAAGAGTTGCTGATTCTGGAAACAAGGCTAAAGCAAGAGATTGATATGATTAGAAAGGAGAAGGAAGAAATTGAAAAGGAGGCAGATCGGTTGAAAGCAGAGAAAGCTAAATTTGAGACTGAATGGGAGGTGATTGATGAAAAACGAGAAGAGTTGCAGAAGGAAGCTGAACGTGTGGCTGAAGAGAAATTTACCATTTCTAAGCTTCTTAAGGATAGCCGTGACAGCCTGAAAGCAGAGAAAAATGCAATTCAAGAAGAATACAAGCAAAATCTGGAGTCACTTTCTCGTGATCGTGAAACCTTCATGTATGAGATTGAGAGTGAACGTGCGGAATGGTTTAACAAAATTCAGAAAGAACGTGAAAACTTTTTGCTGGATGTCGAGTTGCAGAAAAAGGAGCTAGAGAACCGCGTTGAAAAAAGGCGTGAAGAAATAGAAACTGACCTAAAGGAAAAGGAGAAAGCCTTTGAGGAACATAAGAAAAGAGAACTTCAGGATATTGCATCTCTCAGGGAGACTGTGGAAAAGGAATTGGAGCATGTTGGCTTGGAATTGAAGAAACTAGATGCTGAGAGAAAAGAGATCAATTTGGACCGCGAGAGAAGGGATAAGGAGTGGGCAGAACTAAATAATGCTATTGAAGAACTTAAGGTGCAGAGGCTGAAACTAGAGAAACAAAGGGAATTACTTCATGCTGATAGGAAGGAGATTCTTGCTCAGATTGAGCAGTTGAAGAAATTGGAGGATGTTAAGATTATACCAGATCGTATTGCGATACCCAAAAAGTTACATTCTGGTCTACCATCCAATGAACTTAAACCTTCTGCCAAAAGATTTTCAAAGCATGTCTCAGTTCTGGGTTCTGGTCTAGATGGGAATTGTAATAATGGTGTTAGAAAAGATATTTCTTCTATTGTGAAAGAGAATGAAAATTCATCTTCTCCTCTCTCTACTCCATTCTCGTGGCTTAAGAGATGTGCTGATACATTGCTTGACCGTACACCAAGTAACAAAAGGCGGAGGGAAGATGGGGATATTATATCTCAATTGACCGAGAATGGTGCCTCGAGGTATATCTCTGCTCTTTATAACTGACATGTCAAGTAGCACATGCTTTTCTGTTATCCCATTTCCCCTTCTGTGTGTCATTAAATAGAAATTGAATATTGGTTTGTTGACTTCATTTATATTCTGGTTCTTTCTAGTTCATTATCACCATCACCAGATGCACCAGATGTTGAACACCTGGAATTACCACATGACCAAACTCCCATTGCCGCAGAGGAAACAACTGTGTATATTGATAAAATTGTTACAGTTCATGAAGTGACAGAAATCGACGTAAAAAAACTCAAGGAAGGAAGTCAGGTAAGCTCTATTCTCTTTAAAGTTATGGGTCCAAGCATGCAAGTGTTGCAACTGCTTCATGATGATATGTAATTATCGACACATGTGATTTTATTTGTGGAATATTTACCACGTTTGCACTGCATTCATTTCTGCATAAATTCTCATTGTCAGCATACGTGCAATGCACTGAAAGTTGTCAATTGGGAACCCTCATAGATAATAGGTCCCCACATATATAGTCTAAATATGTGTGTGTGTGTATGGAGTCTAAAGGGCAGGGAGTTTTCTTCGGGGCTCGAGAGGGAAAGCCTTATTTTGTCGTATGCACTAAAAATAGGTGCATCCCATTTAGAATGATCATTCCATTCTTCACAACCTTGGGGTGCGGCCCTTCCCTGGAACCTGCTTGGATGTTGGAGGCTTTGTGCACCAAGCTGCTCTTTTTCTTTTTCCCTCTTAGAAAGCGAACTTTTCCTATGATTTTCAATACCTTTTTAATAACCAACTGTAACGATGTTATTGTGGGGCTCATTTTCTCACCAAGAAAGTTCGAAATCTTTCACAAATTTTAGTTTTCCCAACTGTTTTTGTATATTTAAGTACCACAAAACCCCTACTTGTGCGCATGGTTAAATTAGGAAGGAAGTATGATAAAGAGACTGCCTTCTTTGGATTGAAGATCCTATCCTAGTTGTATCGGGTTTTGCTGTTCAATTTAGCTTTTGAATTACCAAACACACACACCCAACATACTTTTCTTTTTTTCATGCTCTGTTCAACACGAATCATAAAAGCATACTTCTGCAGGAGACTCTCTCTGGGGAAAGTGGCAGAAAGGTTCGGAACAATGGTAGCTTGGAATCGGATCAAAATGGGAAGCCTGAAGGCAGATCTCGAAGAACTAGGGCAACAAGGAAGTAGTGAAATCGCCGGATGTGAGAAGAGTAGCAATTGAGCCTCTAATTTGCTGTTTGTTTTGTTCATTTCAAACTTCGGGGACTTCCTACAAGTTTTTTCAAGCTGACGACTGATTGTAACTGGTGGTATGCCATGTTTGGTGCTTCCCGGACATGTAAATGTCCCAGGCTAACTCATACCTTTCAAGTATTTTGTAAATGGTAAGAATAGATACTCTTAGCAGTTGTGAATGTTTAGTGCTTATTAAAGAGCTGTGGTTGTAAGTAAAGATCATATCAAAGTGGTTTGGGTTGTCTGCTAAGTTCTGCTGCTTCTTGTGTTAAAATCCAATTTATTGCTAAAAGATACTGGGGATTATGTAGGAGGGAATTTGAGTTTTTCGGGCTTTTCCCCCAGTTCTGTAAGTTTCTAGACCGAGGCATTCTAGTATTTTGTTGATTTATTTCATCCCCATGTTTGTAATAGCTTATGAAGTTGTTTGGGTATGCTCTTTTTGGCTTATATTAGATCCATGACGCTTAAGCAAAGGTTAGATATGAGGAGCTGCACGAGGGAGATGGCTTTCTTAGTAAAGAGGATGTTTTAAACCCTTATGAGCTGCGGGTTTCCAAAATAGCCAATTTTTTTGGTTTCAAGTTTGAAAAAGTTATTTTGGCTAGTGTGCCAAGTGATTTTTTTTTTCTTTTACTGTATTAAGTTAATGTATGTCTGAACACAATTTCAACTTTTAAATAAACTTTTTTTCAAATACTGTACTTATTTTTGACATGGTTTATAGTCAGGTATATGGGGCTTCTTTAACACATCATTCTTAGCATAGTAGTTATTGATTGAATATTTATGTTTAGTATCTTTCGTTCTGAGCTGATTAAATCTTGGCTCGTTCACAATCCAAGTTCAAAAGCATATTGTGTTTTGGCATTCTGAGGTAAAGGTATTTACGGCAACAACCAAATAACAGCAACAGAATCACAACATTTTACCAGAGTAATCACCAAATTTGGGGTGAAAAACGACTATTTTATAGATGAAGGATACATATCAAACACACAGATATACTTGACCATCATGGATGAATGATCAAGGATAAACTCTGGATCACAAGTGTCTGAAAACTTCCAAGTCAAACATTTTTTTCATCGACAGAAAGTACTACCCTTGCTTGGAGAGCTCACTTGAGCTCAACAATCCAACCCATCTTATCCTCTGACAGTCCCATTTGTAGGCTAGTAAGCGCAGAGTATAATTGCTGCGACACAATACCAACACCATCATGTCCATATGTTACCCTGCAAAAATAACTCTAATAAGCATTTCTGTTTCAGCAAATAGATGTGCATGCACATAGGGGAACACATTAGATACACACATTTACACAAACAATGACACAGGAATCACCAACTGATGCATCAGTTCATCGGCAACAATAGGGTAAAACAAAATCATAAAATATGTATACCTTCTCCCTTGATGAGTAATGCTACCAACAGGAGATACAACCACCGCAGTTCCCGTACAGAAAACTTCGTCAGCATCAAGCAATTCGTCCACAGACACTTGTCGTTCCTCAACCTACATATTGACATTCTGGCCTCAAAATAGTAGTAATGCAACACAAAAAACGTATTATGTATACCAACTAACTACAAGGAAAAATGCAGTGGATATCACAATCTTTTCCCAAATTCAATTCTTAATGATTAGGTGAATGTTATTATGGCAGGAACCTAATCTTCCAAGTGTTCTCAAATTAAATCTCGCAAGGTAGAAAAAACAGACTTTTTCCCTGATAACTGAGAGATCCCCAATGGTCAACATCAAACAGTCCCAAACTCGGTGGAGAATGAGCCCACTTGCTATCCTTCTCCACTTAAAACTAGAATAATCCATCAAATGTTTTGATGCTAATGCAAGTCTTTTTTATCTTTAATGAAGGTAGATTTATCGATGGGATGAGAAAAAACACGGCATACCAGGTGTCTACATGAGACGGTGATTCCATTGGCAAACATGCTTCTCCATGAAGGATTTTCAACCATCAACACTCCATGGAGAATGTCTCTCACTTTATTCAAAAATTCAATCCTCAATATTTCTCATACTTGTATACCATTCAACCCAACTTGCTTGGGATTGAGGAAAATTGTAATATTACTCATGATTATCCATTTAAATCTTTGCTGATATACATTTCACTGATCTCGATTTTATTTGGTTTTGACTTTGTAAGCACAATAATGCTTCAGATGAAGAGTCATCTACTATGGTTTATCGGAAAAAAGCTCCTCAATGCTAAGTACAGTGAAGGATGAAATGGTACTCTAGCACCTAATTTAGAGGGAAAATAATCAGAGCAACTTACCTTTTTAGTACCACCAACCAGGGGAAAAATGCTCCCAGAAATGGTGGATAACAATCCAATACCATGAAACTCTTATCACAATGATCATTTCCTAATGACTGGGATAACTTGCACAAACCTTGACATCTTAATTCTTTCATATCAAAGTCACTAAATAAATAAGTAAATAAAAACAGAACTTAAACCAGCATTTGCATAAACATCAAAAAATTTATGTTGAAGACAAACTGGGTACCTGGAATCCTTGACTAATAGCTACATCGATTATGCTCTTTCGTGTAATTCCAGGTAGAATGGTTCCTTTAATTGCAGGAGTTACTATCAGATTACCCTGTGAACATGATATCGAATTAGTTGTTTTCATTAACGTGAAAGTTTTGCATCATTTTAAAGCAAAGAAGATACATCTACACTTTAAAAAAAAATTAAGAAGTTTGTTAAAATAGCTCATCGGGAAGCCCACGGGGAGGTAACCTGCACTAGCCAAGTCGATGCGACAAGCTCGACCCATCATAGCATTCACGTATGACCACAAAAGAATAAAATAATAGCAAGTCATATGAAATCTTTGAGAAATTGAAAAAGATTTTGTACACAAAAAAAATCTAAGGTTATAATTTTTGGGGTGATCAATCGAGCAAGCAAATTCTTCTCTAAGACTACCAAAATTGATTTAAAAAAAAATTGATTACAAAATAATAGCTCATGTATCATAAGACATTATTTTCTTTGATACAAAGTCTAAGTTTATAAACGAACATATGCTCAAGAGATAAACTTTCAAATACAAGAATCAAGATTGATGAAGGAAGATAGTGAAAAGTGAAATGTTAAAAAATTACGAAAATTCCATCTAAAGCAGAAAAAAAACACATGTTCATAAGCAGCACATAAGATAAAAAGACATAAAAGTATTCTTTCAAGATAAGTTTAGAATAAATTCCTGTCTCAGCTTCAAAACAAAGTTCTTATGTCATCCTTCTATAAAACCAGTGTCACATCCTCATTCAGGCACCACTATCAAAATATCTTACAATGAGGACACAGAATATTGGTTTAGGCTTATACCTTCACAATAAAGACATTGCAAGAGGAAACCTCTTCGAGATATCTTTTCTGAACACAATCAAGGTACAGAACATCGGAATAGCCTTTTGCTTTAGCAGCACTCTGTGCCTTCAGAACCTACATTTATAACCCAAAGATGAAACATGGAATCATCAAGGATGGCAGATTGGATAAAATATCAAATAATTAGTGAAAGGTGCAAATAATTTCTTCTCATGAAACCATCTTTCACTTCTTTTTACATGTCCAGGAAAATATCAGATAATTTTCTTCACCTTGGATATATGTGAACAAATGACATGGAGTGAAAGTATAAAGCATGAAGGAATGAGATCGACTCCATTTAGGTCAACTACTTAAGAATTCAAACAATTCTAAAAAATGACTTCATAAACTTGTTGGAGATAGAAATGTAAGGGAAAGCTAATTGCAAAATATTTGATCATGTCCTGCTAAAATACAAATAGATGATGATGACATACAGAAGGGATAGCAAAGCTCAAGTGGGAACTCAGGGATCTTTATTCTCATCAACCGCTAAGAAGAAAATGCAACTAAGGCTCCAATTAAGGCGTTCAGCATATAAAACTTGTAATGCAACAAATGTTTATATAAACTAAAGGTAGTTAAATAAGGCTAGCTTACTGCAGCGTAATTTCCAATAGTCTTGACGCCTCCAGTACCGCCAGGTGTTGCACGGTGCATTTCAGTCTCAACTACCAAATTTATTGGTGCCAAGCCTTCCTGTGGAAAAAAGAAAAAGGGAAAAGGAAAAAGAGTTATCTGAGAGATGGATCTGCCATACAATATGGTTATCAAAAGGCCTGAAACATAAATATGAAACTTTATAGCAATAGACTACCGTGCACACTTGAGTTTTGATGCTCAACAACAAATCGATAATCGTTCAGTCCTTCCTAAATTCTGAACCATGGACACCAAACTATTTTGTGTTTTCGGTTGTGATATTGTCTTGCAATCAACAATTTCAAATTTGCAATTTCTCAAAAGGATAGTACTAATTTTGATAAGTTTCTCGCCTCTTCAACTTACAGCTGTTGAGACACTCTCCTCTTGGCAGTCCCTATTATATGCTAGAATCCATCATGTCAAGACTTACATACCACACTCAAGTTTCTTTGTTTTGATAAGTAGTACACCACACTCAAGTTCAAGATCTCAAAGCTAGTTGAGGTTATTCAAATGACTAATCTAATATATCTTCATAAAATTAATTATTCTGATATAGTATACATTCTTACACTATACTTCTAGCTTTTCTCATGAACCTTAGTCAACAATTTTCAAATTTATGAAGACATTATCTACATTTCAAACATTTAATAGTCTACACGCTGCACTTCGGGTATTGACATGCAGAAACTAGCAGAAGCAAGCACTAAAAAGAGAAGATACAAGATGGCAGGGATTTAGAGAAAATACCTTAAAATAATTTCCAACAGGTGATACATAAATCAGGAATGTGTACTCAGGAGCTGGAGCAAGACCAAGGACAGCTCCACTCCCCATAAGCAGAGGTCTTATGTATAATGAACCTTTACCGGGAGGAGGAATCTGAAGCAAGCAAAAAAAATGAATCTAGTGGGCATAAGACACTCAATAACATTTTTTCTAATTAAGATAGAAGGAACATATTACCCATCTTTCATTTGCTAAAACAGTGGTTTTCACTGCTTCCACAAAGTGTTCAACAGACGGAGAAGGCATACACATACGTTCAGCACCCATCTTCAGACGCATTGCATTTTCCTTGGGTCGAAACAACAATATATTGCCATCATGCTTCCGATATGCTTTTAAACCCTCAAACAATCCCTGTTAATATTTCCAAACATTTTCAGTGAGTCCGACAAATGAAATAAAACTGCAATCATTCAAATGAATAACAAGCAAGAAACATATTTAAGACTAAGAAAGGTTTCTTCAGATACCATCATAATACTTAAGGGAAAAACTGACCTGACCATAATTTAATATTCCAGCAGACGGACTTAACTCAATGTTACCGAAACGCTGTAATTCACCCTTAGAAAAGTTTTCACCTTGAGAGCATTTCATGCTATACATATAATCAGTAGGCATAAAGCCAAAGCCAAGGTTGTCCCAATCGATGTCGGCTAATTCAGATGTTACATCACTGTTACAAAACAGAGCTTTTATCAATAATTGGTGAAGCAATGCAAACGATCTAGAGATACTTCATAGTTCATAGACTATCTGTACATTAAGAACTTTACAACCCACAGGAACCTGCATTTGACTTATCGAAGTCAGCAAGCTCTAACATGAGGTTATTTTTTCCTTTTAGTTGATGTATGCTAGTGGTACTTGCATTAGAGGGAAGGTTTGCTCAGATTGGAAATCATCATATCCCTTTCTGCATGAGAATAAATACAGTCCATGAATGTTGTCCTTTAGAGTGTTGTTTGATATGTTAAGGCATTTCTGCCCTTCAAAAAAGTATAATCTTAGACATCTATAGTGATATAGCATATCCAGAGTCCAATCTCTCTCTCAATTAAATCCTATCAAAGAAGGCAAAAGCGGCGAAACAGAAGTTGGTCTTTGTGTAACGTAGGATGTGGTCAACTTAACGTAGCTTGAGAACACACAAGAACTATGAATTTCTATGTTTTGCCTGATTCTGCCCAATGTGGTAACTTAAAATGACCCAAAAATTTATAACCGAGTATCAACAATTAATGAAATGATTTTGTTTCTATTTCCTAGCACCAAAATCAACTAGTCTACAATATTTTACAACAATTCACCAAAGTAGTCAAACAGCTTAACAATTTGGTATATATGCTTTAGGAGCAGGGCATCTGAATCCTAAAACTCAACGAAATAGAAGTCGTCGAAGAAAAGCACAATACCTAGTAGGTGAGGTCATGCGAAATGTATTTCCACTGTTTATGGCACTATTATCAATATAAGAAGTAAAATGCGCCTGATGCTGAAGCTGCAATACAAATTCCAACGCACAAAGTCAACCAAATGTAAGCCAATCTACACAAAAACTACACGCATGCACGGATTTATCAAATAACGCAGACATAAATTAACATCACACACATAGGTAACCATAAAACACCAACAGTTTCAATCAAAAAAACGAGAAAAATGAGATTTGAATAGCTGAAGGGAAGAAAAAACCTTGAGAGGGAGAGGACGGAAATTGATTTTATCAATGGAAGGAGGAAGAAGCTTAATGGCACTTCGTGATGGACCAAGAAGGTGGTTATGGTGGCCGGGATTAGAATGAAGCCCCGCAAAAACGGCGGCGCTCTCCATTTATCCTTTGTTTTATCTCTCTGCTCAGCTCCGGCGTTAAAAACTTAAGAAATGTGTTTTGCTAACATTGTTTCAAAACCCCAAGTTCTTTACTGTTATACTTAGTGACTAGGCTTTTTACGGATCTATCCGATAAAGTGACCGCACCAAATCCCCGTCATAAAAATTAATTAGTATTATTTCAAATTAAGTGAGTGTTGTTTTCAAAATAAGTGAATTGTTTAAGGGATATGTTAAATTTTTTTATCAAGTTTGTCTTTCATTAATTGAGTTTCTAAAATTTTGTATTAGAAATAAATTATGCATTAAATAAGTGTTTAGAATTAGAAAATAATTTTAAAAAATATGATTAAATTTTATTTTTACTTATTTTTTTTAATATATGTGATATAATCTAACAATTCACTTAATTTGAATAAAAGAGATACAATCCAATAATTGACTTAATTTGAAATCGAGGGATATTATGATTTATTAAAACCCTAATGATTTAAATGAGGAACGAGTGGACCAGGCCGTTTCATAATTGTAGCATGTTTTTCAATCGGTCTGGGTAGAGCATCTATTGGTTAAGAATAGGTGTCGGTTAGTATGTGGGGTCCATCTATAAAAGAACCGGATCTACATGCCTCAGCGGGCCAAATAGTGGGTATGGGGACATTTACGGTTAGTGGAATTTTTATAAATAGTCATGTAGTGAAACATAATGATCTAAAATAACTAAAGTTTGTAAAATTACGTTTTATAATTATGACCATCAAAACTTTTTTTGTATAATACTGAATTTAAAGAAAACTTATACAAATTAAGCAGAAGTTGTTTAAT
>JBCEWC010007677.1:0-21086 GCA_038996855.1 Solanum aculeatissimum | reverse complement strand
TATTCTTTAATAAAAATTATTGGTTAAAATTACCCATTAGCCCTTCATTAAAAGAAAAAGGTTAAGGGTTATTACATAGCACCTATGAAAAACTACCAAAATCACCATTTTCCTATTCCTTGGCCAATAAAATCCTACTAGCCCAACTTCAACCCCACCGGGCCAGCAAGGAATCTTTCCTTGCTCCATAAAGATTTCTCAATATAATATTTTAGGAAATTTGGCCTCGAGCTATGGGCAGCACCAGTAACCGTGGGCTAACACCCATGAAATATTTCCAAAATTGCTTATTTCCTGTTCTTTTGCCCATAAAATCTTACCAGGACATCTTCAACCCCACCGGGACACCTGGGATTCTTTCTTGGCTCATTATTTACCCCTCGGTATATTTTTATAGGAATATTAGCCCCGAGCCCCGGGCAGCGACAGGAATCGTGGGCTAACACCCACAAAAATTGCCAAAATTACATTTTTCCTATTCCTTGGCCCATAAAATCCTACTAGACCATCTCCAACCCCGCCAGTCCACCTGGGCCTATTTCCTGGCTTGTTACCCACCTCTCAGAATAATTTTTTGGGAAAATTATACCTAAGCCCGGGGCTGTTCCAGGAACCGTGGGCTAACACCCATAAAAACTGTGTAAATAGTCTATTTCTTGTTCCTTGGCTCATAAAATCTTACCATGCCATATTGAACCCCACTGAGAAAGCTGGGCCATTTGACTGGCTCATTACGGACCCCTCGGTATAATGTTTTTGTAAAGTTGGCCCCGTACCCCAGGCAGTGACAGGAATCGTGGGCTAACACCAACGAAAAACTGCCAAAATTGGTTGTTTCCTGTTCCTTGGCCTATAAAATCCTATAAGTCCATCTCCAACCCCTCTAGTCAACCTAGGACTCTTTCTTGGCTTATTACAGACCCCTTGGTATAATTTTCAGGAAATATTTCCTTGAGCCCCGGCCAGTGCCAGGAACCATAGGCTAAAACCCTCAAACAATTACCAAAATTGCTTATTTCCTGTTCATTGACCCATAAAATCCTAGCATGCCATATCCAACCCCGTAGGATCACTTGTTTATCTTGCCTAGAGAAATACGTACCCATCGTTATAATTTTTCAGGAAAGTTCGCCTCGAGCCCCTAGCAGTGCCAGGAACCATGGGCTAAATCCCACGTAAAATTGTCAAAATTGCTTATTTCTTCTTCATAGGCCTATAAAGTCCTACCAGGCCATCTCTAACCCCGTCAGGCTAGATGTGACTCTTTACAAACTCATTATGGAACCCTCGACATAATATTTCAAGAAAGATAGCCCCTAGCTCTGTGCAGCGCCAGGAATCGTGGGCTAACACCTATGAAAAATTTCCAAAATTGCATGTTTCCTATTTCTTGGACCATAAAATCCTACCCGACTATCTGCAACCCTGCCAGGCCACCAGGTTCTCTTTCCATGCTAATTAAGGACCCCTCGGTATGAATTCTTAGAAAAGTTGGCCCTGAGCCCCTTGCAGTGCCATGAACTATGGGCTAACACCCACGAAAAATTGCCCAAATCATTTGTTTCCTATTCCTTGGCGAATATAATCCTACCAGGACATCTTCAACCCCGCCACACAACCTGGACCTGTTGCCTGGATTTTTACAGACCCCTAGGTATAATATTTTGGGAAATTTGGCCCCAAGACTCAGGCAACGTCAGGAACCGTGGGCTAACACCTATGAAAATTCCCATATCACCTGTTTTCTGTTCCTTGCCCCAACAAATCCTACGAGGCCATATCCAACCAAGTCGGGCTAGCTGGGTCACTTGCTTGGATCTTTATGTACCCCTTCGTATAATGTTTTGGGAAAGTTGACCCCAAGCCTCGGGCAGCTCCAGGAACCATGGGCTAACACCCATGAAAAAACTGAAATTGCCTATTTCCTGTTCCTTGGCCTATAAAATCCTACTAGTCCATCTCCAACCTCACCATGCTAGCTAGGCTGCTTGCCTAGCTTGGTACGGAACCCTTAGTATAATATTTTGAGAAATTTGGCCTCGAGCCGTGGTCAATGCCCAGAACCGTACGAAAAATTATTGAAATCACCTATTTCTTGTTCCTTGACCCATAAAATCCCACCAGGCCATCTCCAACCCCGCGCGGGCCACCTGGGCCTCTTTCCTAGCTTGTTAAGGACCCCTTGGTATTTTTTTGGGAAATTTTTCCCCGAGCCCCGATTAGCGCCAGGAACCATGGGTTAACACACACGAAAAACTGTTGAAATTGCCTCTTTCAAGCTCCTTTGTCCATAAAATCCTACTATGCCATTTCCAAACATGTAGGGTCACCTAGGCCTCTTTCCTAGCTCATCATGGACCCCTCGGTATAATATTTTAGGGAAGTTGGCCCCGACCCCTAGGCAGGACCAGGAACCGTAGGCTAATACCCACAAAAGAACTACCGAAATAAGATATTTCCTGTTCCTTGGCCCCATAAAATCCTACAAGGCCATCTGCAACCCTAGTGGGCCAGCTGGGATTCTTTCCTTGATTGTTACAGATGCCTTGGTATAATTATTCAAGAAAGTTGGCCCCGAGCCCCGTGCAGTGCCAGAAACCCTTGACTAATACCTACAAAAAACTGCTTAAATCACCCGTTTCCTATTTCTTAGCCCATAAAATCCTACCAGGTCATCTCTGACCCTGTTGGGCCATCTAGGAATCTTGATGTTCTTGTTACAGACCCTTCAGTGTAATATTTTGGTAAAGTTGACACTGAGCCCCTGACAGCGACAGGAACCGTGGTCTAACACTCACAAAAAACTACCGAAATCACCTATTTCCTGTTCATTGGCCTATAAAATCCTACGAGACCATCTCCAACGCTGCTGGGCCATCTGGGCCTCTTGCTTGGCTTCTTAAGGATCCCTCAATATAAGTTATTGGGAAAGTTGTCACTAAGCCCCGGGCA
The DNA here is from genome assembly GCA_038996855.1 of Solanum aculeatissimum. Lineage (NCBI taxonomy): Eukaryota > Viridiplantae > Streptophyta > Magnoliopsida > Solanales > Solanaceae > Solanum > Solanum aculeatissimum. The sequence goes on along the minus strand of JBCEWC010007677.1, from coordinate 18,134 downwards.
GCACCAGAAACCATGGGTTAACACCCACGAAATATTATCCAAATCACCTATTTCCTATTCCTTGACCCATAAAATCCTACCAAGCCATCTTCAACCTCACCGGGACACCTGGGTAGATTTTTTGGCTCATTACGTACCCCTCGATATAATATTTTGGGAACGTTGGCCCCAAGCATTGGGCAGCGCATGGAATCGTCAGCTAACACCTACGAAAAACTTCCAAAATTGCCTATTTCGTGTTCCTTGGCTCATAAAATCCTACCAGACCATCTCCAAACCTGCCATGCTAGTTAGGCCTCTTGCTTGGCTCGTTACGGAGCGCTTAGTATAATTTTTTAGTAAAGATGGCCCAGCCCCGGGCAGCGCCAAGAACTATGGATTAAAACCCACGAAGAATTGTCCAAATCACCTTTTTCCTATTCCTTGGCCCATAAAATCCTACCAGACCATCTCTAATCCCTCTGGGCCAGCTGGTCCTCTTGCCTGGCTTGTTACAAACCACTCGATATCTTTTTTTTGAATGTTGGCCCTGAGCCTCGGGCAGTACCAAGAACTGTGGGCTAAGTCCATGAAAAACTGCTAAAATCGCCTATTACCTGTTCTTTGGACCATAAAATCCTACCAGGATATCTCCAACCCGATCGAGCAGCTTGGGCCTCTTGCCTGATCTGTTACGAACCCCTCAATATAATTTTTCAGGAAAATTTACCATGAGCCCCGGGCAACAGCAGGAACAGTGGGTTAAAGCCCATGAAAAATTATCGAAATCGCTTTTTCGTGTTCCTTTTCCAATAAAATCCTACCAAACCATCTACAACCCCGTCAGCCAGCTGGACCTCTTGCCTAGTTCATTAAGGACCCCTCGATATAATTTTTTTGGAAAGTTGGCCCTGAGCTCTTGGCAGTGTTAAGAACTATGGCCGAACACTCTCGAAAAACTGCCAAAAAATTGCCTATTTCCTATTCCTTGGGCCATAAAATCCCACCAGGCCATCTCCAACCCTGTCAGGAAACCTAAGCCTCTTGGTTGGCTCACTATGAACTCCTCAGTATTATCTTTTGGGAAAGTTGGCCCCGAGCACGAGGAATTACCAGGAACCGTGGGCTAACACACACGAAAAACTTCTCAAATCACCTATTTTATGTTCCTTGACCCATAAAATCCTACCAAGTCATCTCCAACTCTACCAGGCCAGCTGGGCCTCTTACTAGCTCGTTAGGGACCCCTCGGTATAATATTTGGGAAAACAGGCCCCGAGCCTCGAGCAGCGCTAGGAACTTTGGGCTTAAACCCATAAAAAACATCCTAAATTGTCTGTTTCCTCTTCCTTGACTCATAAATTCCTACCAGGCCATATCCAAACCCACTAGGATAGATGGGCCTCTTGCCTTGATCGTTACGGACCCATCCTTATTACGTTTTTGGAAAGTTGGCTCTGAGCCCTGAGCAGCACCAGGAACCGTGGGCTAACAACCACAAAAAACTGCGGAAAATACCTATTTCCTTTTCCTTGGCCCACAAAGTCCTACTAGGCCATCTCTAACTGTGCCGGGCCACTTGGGCCTTTTTCTTAGCTCGTTACGGTCCCCACAGTATAATATTTAAAGAAAGTTTTCTCAATCCCCGGGAAGCACCAGGAACCATGGGCTAACACCAAAAAAACCCACCGGGCAAGCTGGGCCTCTTGCCTGGCTCATTAGTGACCCCTAGGTATAATTTTTCGAGAAAGTTGGCCTCGAGCCCCGAGCAATGTTAGGAATCGTGGGCTAACACCCAAGAAAAATTGCTAAAATTGTTTGTTTCCTATTCCTTGGCACATAAAATCCTACTAGGCCATCTCCATCCCCGCTGGGCAACCTTGGCCTCCAGCCTAGCTCGTTATGGATCCCTCGGTATAATATTTTGGTAAAGTTGGAACGAGACCAAGGAAGCACCAGGAACCATGGGCTAATACCCACGAAAAACTACCTAAATTGCTTATTTCTTGTTCCTTGGTCAATAAAATCCTACCAGGCCTTCTCCATCCTTGTCGAGCCACCTATGTCTCTTTCCTATCTCGTTACGGACCTCTTGGTATAATTTTGCAGGAAAGTTCGCCCCTGATTTCGGGCAGTGCCAGGAATCGTGGGCTAACACCCACAACAAATAACCCAAAATGCCTGTTTCCTATTCCTTGTCCCATAAAATCCTACCAGGTCATCTCCAATCCAGCCGGGCTATCTAGGACTCTTGCCTATCTTGTTACAGACCCCTCAGTATAATATTTTGCCAAATATGGCTCCGAGCCCCTGGTAGTGCCAGGAATCGTGGGCTAACACCCTCGAAAAACTACCAAAATCTCCAATTTCCTGTTCCTTGACCCATAAAATCCTATCAGGTCATCTCCAACCCTGCCAGGCCAGCTGGGCCTGTTACCTGGCTCTTTACGAACCCATCGATATAATATTTTGTGAAAATTGACCCTGAACCCTTGGCAGTGTCTGGAACCATGGGCTAACACATGTGAAAAATTGTCAAAATTGTCTGTTTCCTATTCCTTGGCCCATAAATTTCTACCAGGCCATATCTAACCCTGCGGGGCCACCTTAGCCTTTTTCCTGGCTTGTTAAAAACCCGTTAGTTTAATTTTTTAGGAAAGTTGGCCCCAAGCCCTGGACTGCTCCAGAAACTGTGGGCTAACGCCCGTGAAAAACTGCTCAAATTATTTTTTTCTATTCCTTGACCCATAAAATCCTACCAGTCCATCTCCAACCTCACCAAGCCAGCTAGGCCTCTTGACTTGCTTGTTATGGAACCCTTGGTATATTTTTTTGGGAAAATTGGCCTCGAGGCCTGGGCAGCGCCAGTAACCGTGGGCTAACACCCAAGAAAAATTGTTGAAATTGCCTTTTTGCAGTTTCTTAGTCTATAAAATCCTACTATACCATTTTCACCCCTATCAGGCCACCTTGGGCTCTTTCCTGGATCGTTATGGACCCCTCAGTATAATATTTTACGAAAGTTATCCCCGACCTCGGGCAGCGCCATGAACCGTGAGCTGACACCCACAAAAAATCTATCGAAATCACATATTTCTTGTTCCTTGGCCCCATAAAATCCTACAGGGCCATCTCCAACCCCATCGGGCCAGCTGGGCTTTTTTTCTAGCTTGTTACAGATGCCTTGGTATAATCTTTCAGGAATGTTACCCATGAGCCCCCGGCAAATCCAGAAACACTATGCTAACACATACAAACAATTGTCAAAATCACCTGTTTCCTATTTCTTAGCCCATAAAATACTACCAGGTCATCTCCAACCCTGCCGAGACACCTAGGCGTCTTGCCTGGCTTATTACGGAACCCTCAGTGTAATGTTTTTGAAAGGTTGGCCCCAAGCCCCGGCCAACGCCAGGAACCGTGCACTAACACCTACGAAACACTGCCAAAATCACCTATTTCCTATTCCTTGGCTCATAATATCCTACAACGCCATCTCGAACCCCACCAAGATAGCTGGGCCTCTTGCCTAGATCATTATGGACCCCTTTATGTAATTTTTCTGGAAAGTTTGTCCCAAGCCCCTGGCAGCGTCCGGAACTGTGTGCTAATACCCATGAAAAATTGCCAAAATCACCTGTTTCCTATTACTTGGCCCATAAAATCCTATGAGGTCATTTCTAACCCAGCTGAGACACCTGGGCCTCTTGCTTGGCTTGTTAAGGATCCCTCGGTATAAGTTCTTGGGAAAGTAGGCCACGAGCCCTAAGCAGTGCTAGAAACCATGGGTTAACACCCACGAAGAATTGCCCAAATCCTCTATTTCCTGTTCCCTCGCCCATAAAATCCTACCAGGACATCTCTAATCTCACTGGGTCACTTGGGCCATTTTTCTGGCTCATTATGTACCCCTCGGTATAATTTTTTAGGAATGTTAACCCCAAACATCGGGCAACGCAAGGAACCATGGGCTAACACCGATGAAAAACTGCCAAAATCGCCTATTTTCTGTTCCTTAGCCCATAAAATCCTACAAGGCCATCTCCAACACTGCCACACCAGCTGGGTTTCTTGCTTGGCTCGTTATGGAGCCCTCGATATAATTTTTAAGGAAATATAGCCTTAGCCCTATGAAGCGCCAAGAACTGTGGGCTAAAACCCACAAAAAGTTTCCCAAATTGCATATTTCCTATTCTGTAGACCATAAAATCTTACCAGACCATCTCCAATCCCACTGGGTTAGCTGGTATTCTTTCCTAGCTCGTTAAGGACCCTATAGTATATCTTTTTTTGGAAAGTTGGCCCTGAGCCTCGGGCAGCGCCAGGAGCCGTGGGCTAACACCCATGAAAAACTGCCAAAATCACCTATTTACTGTTCCTTGGACCATAAAATCCGACCACACCATCTCCAACACCGTCGAGCCACCTGGGCTGCTTGCCTAATCCGTTACGGACCCTTCAGTATAATATTTAAGGAAATTTTACCCCGAGCCCTGGGCAAAGACAGGAACTGTGGGCTTAAACCCATGAAAATTGTGAAAATCACCGTTTCATATTCCTTGGCCCATAAAATCTTACCAGGCCATCTCCAACCCCATCGGGCCACCTGGACCTCTTTCTTGGCTCAATAAAGACCCGTTGATATAATATTTTTTGGAAAGTTGGCCTGAGCCCTAGGCAGTGCCAGGAACCGTGGCCTAACACCTATGAAAAACTGCCCAAATCGCCTATTTCCTATTCCTTGGGCCATAAAATCCTACCAGTACATCTCCAACCCCATCAGGAAACCTAGGCCTCTTGGGTGCCTCGTTAAGAATCCCTCGATATAGTCTTTTGGGAAAGTTTGCCCCGAGCTCCAGGAAGCGTCAGGAACCATGGGCTAACACCCACGAAAAACTACCCAAATCACCTTTTGCCAGTTCTTTAGCCCATAAAATCCTACCAGACCATCTCCAACTGCACCTGGCTAGCTAGGACTCTTGCCTATCTCGTTATGAACCCCTCGGTATAATTTTTATTGAAAGTTGGCACCGAGCCCCGGGAAGCGCCAGGAACCGGGGGCTAACACAAACAAAAAACTTCTGAAATTGCCTATTTCCTATTCCTTGGAACATAAAATCCTACAATGTCATATCAAAACCCTCCGGCCACCCTGGGCCTCTTTCGTGGCTTGTTATGGGCCCCTCAGTATAATATTTCAGTAATGTTTGACCTGAGACCCAAGAAGTGCCAGGAACCGTGGGCTAAAACCCATGAAAAACTACCAGAATCGGCTATTTCCTGTTCCTTGGGCCACAAAGTCCAATAGGCCATCTCAAACCCCACCAGCCCTTCAAGGCCTCTTGCCTGAATCGTTATAGGAATCTTAGTATAATATTTTGAGAAAGTTGGCCCCAAGCCCTGGGCAGTGCCTGGAACCGTGGGCTAACACCCATGAAAAACTTTCCAAATCACTTGTTTCCTGTTTCTTGGCCCATAAAATCCAACCAGACCATCTCCAACCCCACCGTTCCACCTTATCCTCTTGCCTGACTCGTGATCGAACCCTCAATATGATATTTTGGGAAAGTTGGCCCCAAGCCTCAAGCAATGCAAGGAACGACTAGCTAACACCCACAAAAAAACTACTGAAATTGCTTATGTCCTGTTCCTTTCCTCTTGCCTGGCTCATTACGGACCCCTCGGTATAATATTTCATAAAAGTTTTCCTCAAGCTCCGACAGCGCCAGGAACTGTGGGCTAACACATGAAAAACTACTGAATTGCCTATTTCTTGTTCCTTGACCCATAAAATCCTACCAGGCCATCTACACCTTGCTAGGCCAGTTGGTCCTCTTACCTAGCTTATTACAGACCCCTGGTATAACTTTTTGGGAATGTTAGCCCTGAACCTCGGGCAGTGCCAGGAACCGGGGGTTAACACCCACGAAAAACTACTGAAATCGCCTATTTCCTGTTCCTTTCCACATAAAATCTTACCAGGCCTTCTCCAATACCACTGGGCCAGCTGGGCCGCTTTACTGACTTGGTACAGACCCTTCAGTATAAATTTTCATGAAAGTTTCCCTGATCCCCAGGCAGCGCCAGGAACCGTGGGCTAATACACATGAAAAACTATCAAAATTGTCTGTTTCCTGTTTCTTGGCCCATAAAATCCTACCAGGCCATCTCTAACTCCACTGGGCCACCTGGGCTTCTTTCATGGCTCGTTACGGACCTTTAGTATAATTTTTTAGAAAAGTTTACCCTGGTCCCCTGACAACGCCAGGAACCGTGGGGTAATACCCATAAAAGTCAAAATTATCTGTTTCTTGTTCCTTCACCCATAAAATCCTATCAGGCAATCTTCAACCCTGTCGGGCCAGCTAGTCCTTTTTTATGGATACTTACGGACCCCTCGATATAAATTTCAAGAAAGTTGGCCCCGAGCCTCAAGAAGCTCTAGGAACCGTGGGCTAACACCCACAAAAAAATGCCAAAATCACTTGTTTCCTGTTTCTTGGTCCATAAAATCGTACCAGGCCATCTCCAACCGCACCGGGCCACCTAGGCCTCTTACCTGGCTTGTGAAAAACCCCTTGGTATAAGTTTTTGGGAAAGTTGGCCCCGCGCAACGGTAGAAACTATAGGCTAATACCCATGAAAAACAACCCAATCTCCTGTTTCCTATTTCTTATTCAATAAAATCCTATCAGGTCATCTTCAACCCTACCGGGCCACCTGTGCCTCTTTCCTTGATCGTTACGGACCCCTAGGTTTTATATTTCAGGAAAGTTAGCCCCGAACCCCTGAAAGCGCCAAGAACCATGGGCTAACACCCACGAAAAACATTTGAAATAATCTATTTCATATTTTTTGGCACATAAACTTCTACCGGGCAATGTCCAACCCTACCGGGTCACCAGTGCCCTTTGCCTTACCCGTTACAGAGCCCTCGGTATAAGTTTTTGGGAAAGTTGGCCCCGAGCCCTGGGCAACGCTAGGAATCGTGGGCTAACACCCATGAAAAACTGCCCAATCCACCTGTTTCCTGTTCCTTGGCCCATAAAATCCTATCAGGCCATCTCCAAACCTGCTGGGCCACCTGAGCCTCTTTCTTGACTTTTTACGGACCTCTCGATTTAATTTTTCTTAAAAGTTGGCCTCGAGCCCCAAGCAATGCCATGAACCATGGGGTAACACCCACGAAAAACTATCCAAATTACCTATTTCCTTTTCAGTGGATATCACGACTGAGAAACTTAGCAAAAGTCATCTATTAATACAAGGATTCAATCAAGGGGGGCAAAGGTCTGCAGGCTCCATCAAGTTAGAAATCTATATTTGAGATTTGCGATCTAGTGCATGGATACATGTGATCGATGAAAAGACTTCATATAATATCTTTCTTGGTAGGTTTTGGGTCCATGAGAAAAAATTGTCTTATCCTCCTATTATCAATGTTTGAAGTATCTTAAAGATGGAATTGAAAGAAAAATAGTTATTGATGATAATCCTTTCACTAAAGCTGAGTGTAACAACCCAAAAATTTTCGAACCTTGTGTTACTGTTTAAGGGATGATTGGAATCTATCTTGGTTAACTTTCGAGTGTTCCAAGTCTCTCATGCATGACTGTCTTAGGAGGAGTCGTATTGGTAAATTTTGGCTTGAGGCCTTAAGGGAGTGTTGAATTCAAACAGACATATCTCTAGGTAAAGGATGAACTGTATGGTCCATGACCTATCAAATTGAAGCTCTTTGAGTTATCTTCCAAATGCACTTAGTTTAACAGAATTTTGAGTTTGGGGGAAGAAGTTATGGCCTTTTTGGTGGGACTTTATGCACAGGGATTTTCTTCTAGAAACTTTGGCTAAGTCACTTCCTCACGATAGGATCACGAGCCGTGTATAGGCTCACAAACCATCAACTGGTCCATGTGTAGAGGCAGTGAGTCTGCAAAGGTTTGAGCCTAGGCTCTAGGCCAAGGAAGGCTCTACGAACCACTACACGGTCCATGTGAAGCCTCACGGTCTGTGAGCCAGACCATGTGGGGTTCCAGTGAGTGGCCAAGGCTCTGAGCCATGGCCATGGGATAAGGAAGACTCTACGGACCACTACATGGTCCATGTGAGGCTTTGCGGTCTGTGTAGGGTACCGTATGATGACGTCTCAAAATTTTCTATCCGTTGCAAAATTGGTGATTTATCCCAAGTGAGGTTTCACAATTATACTCACGGACCGTGAGTCATTACATGGTCTGTGTAGTCCACCTCAGCAAGAATAATTTCAATTTCCTTTCACATTTTATTAAGCGTTTAATGGTAATTTATAATTGGTCCTAGGGTTATTTTAGTGTTTAAAAACTCTCCTAAACCCCTGATTTAACCCTATTCTTCATTATTCAAATCACGATTCCTCCAATTTGCTCTCAAGTGCTCTCAAACCCCATTGAATACTAAGCTTAGGAATCAAGGGACACTCAATCTTCTTTAATTCTTCTTGTTCTTCTTGACTAATTAAGGTATGTAGGATTGATTCATGGTTCCTCTTTCAACCATGAAGACCCAAAAACTTTTCCTCTTTAATTTTGATGAATTTCCCCTACTTTGGAATTTGGTCTTATAATTTGAGATTGAATTACTTCAATTGAGTTGTGACTGTACTTTAAGGTTGATGTTATGATGAATTAAGCCCCTAATTATTTAATTCCTAGGATTTTACAAATGATCAAATTGCATGTCCCCTTGTTCTTCAATTCAAGCATGGGTATTAAGAACTGTGTTTTAATCGATGATTTTCATTATGTTTTGAGTAAGAGTTTATTCTTATGATGATTTAAGTATTTATATCCAATACCCATGACATTCAATGATCAGTCATGCATTGTATTCATGAGCATAAAAGATGGGTTGATGAAACTCTTGTTATGAGTTTTTTTGGTAAGACATGGGAGTTGACTAGAATGTGATCACATAATGTCTATGATTTGGGCTCCTTGAGAAATTATGGGTGTTTACACCAATATGGCATGATTTGAATGAGCTACTCTTATGCATTGGTCTTTGCACTTGATCCTTGAACTCTTGTTTGGCATTTTAGCTTAAGTATGGAAATATTTGAATTTCAATTTGGCTTTTTAGACCAACCTTGCATTGCATCGATTTGAAAGTACTTGTCCTTCGTTTGAAAGTATGTATATATATATATGTACTCTTGTAGGATGACGATCGAGTATTGATGGGATTGGAGTAGTAAGTGGGCTATCTCCAAGGGTCCAACTCCTTTTTCGTAAACTATGTGCTAGCATAGGTATTTTGCTATGATATGCTTTGAAAATCCTTCTAAAAAGATAGGGTCATAAGAAAGGTGGCGATCACACCAAAATGACCGGTTCGTAAGGTGTGGTATGGCTACCCTTGGCAAGTAGTCGCCCTAATTTCGATGCGTGGACCTGACATCGGGAGTTCATGTACTAGCTCGCATGGATTATGATGTCGTTTACGTCTCATCCCCTATACCTTAAGCATTATGACATGTCATGCATCATGGATTAGATGGCATATTGATATACTTTCTTTCATATATTCTCCTTCTACATATGTGCCCTTGTTATCTAACTTGATTGTAGGTTCATGTTCATCCGCATTGCATGCCGCATACTTAGTGCATTAAATGTGCTAACCCATATTCTTTGTCTACATGTTCTAACCATGTAGGGACCGGAGACGACATTCATCTACCATTGGGCGATTAGTCATGATTTCGGACTTCTTGTTATGGTGAGCCCTATACTCCAAGGGCCAACCTACCTTCTTCTAGATTATGTCTTTATTTTTGCTTTTCTATCTTGAGACTTGAGGGTAAGCCCGGACTATGTCGAGGCCCCCATCTTATTCTAGTAAAGGATGTTTTGGACACTTTTGATCTTACTGTATGTCGTACTATGTGCTTATTTGCAATGTTATGACTATCTCCATTCGCTATGATTATTCAAGCTTGATTATGCTTCCACTTTTGCCATTATAAATTGTTGAATGAGAATGTGCTATATAAATCATGTTTACCCCATCCCCAATAACACCCCCGTAGTTTGAGTCCTAAGACTCAGAATCCCTTAGACATTATATGTTGTTTATTTTATTACGCGCTTCTGAATTGATGATGTGTGAGATGATGCTAAGATGGCTTGATTGAGAACTCTCGGGTTCTCTTTCACCATGTCACATCTAGGACCCCCTCCCAAGTCGTGATACTGAGTCACACTTTACTGATGAAAAATTCTATTTGAAGAATTACATGATGAAGGAGACAAAACTTGATGATCTTAAATCAACCAAGTCCAATATGCTTGCTGGAAAAATAACTGATGTGGTTGTTGAAAAGGTCAAGGCTAATATTGGGGAGCTTGATTCCTACCCAAATAAAGGGAAGATTATATCCTCAAAAAGAAGTCAACTTCTATACCCCGCTATGTTCCAAATTTAAAGAAAGAGGGGGGTCAATCGTCTGACATTCAAGGAAATATACTAGGAGGACTGACTTTTCCTGTCAAACGCATTGATGCAATCAACTTGTATTAAAAGCTACTAGGAAAGTTTGTGGCTCAAAATTCACCTCAGGATATGCCAATCATTACAAAATGTACAAAGGAGTCTGATCCAAAAGTTTATAAGTTCCTTGCAAAGGCCGGATACAACCCTGATGAGCCATCTAAATTAGGGAAATTCCCATCAGATGATATCACCAAACAAGCACGCGAGGGTTTAGGGCATATCCAACCACCGCCAGTCCGCATCTCTATAAGAAGAGCAAGCAATAATTATATTACCATTGAAGATAAGTCTACTTTCTCTAACAAAAGACCTTCTGTCTTCGAACGACTTGGAAGACCCACCACAAGGACTTTTGTATTCGATAGATTGGGGCCATTAAAGAAAAATAATAAGAAGCATCAGAGAAGTTACCTAAGGGTGACGATACTTGCTTCGCTTATTCAAAAGTATATCCAAAGCACAATCCTCTCTAGGATGAAGCAAAAAGTGGAACTCATAGTTTCATGTGAAGAGGTACTAAAAGAGAAGATGAATACCGTGGTTTACACCAAAGAGCGTGAGGAAGATAAAGAAAGTGTAGGATCTTCGTATCCTATTACTACCTCAAGTGAGCTCGATGCTTTGTCTCAAATGAAGATTGATGGAGGGTCAGAAACATTGCTTGGTGTTATCATATGTCTGTCAATGACCATGATCCACAAGAAGAAGAAGATGCTAGAGATGCTCCTCCTGAACTGGAAGAAGGAGAGAAGTCCATGATAAATCCCTTAAACAAAATTAACCTTGGCACTGATGAAGACCCAAGGCTAACTTACTTAAGCGCCTTTCTAGAAGCTGATGAAGAAATATCTTATATGAATATACTTAAAGAATATAGGGATGTCTTTGATTAGAGTTATAAAGAAATATCTAGATTAAATCCTAAAATAGTGGTCCATTAATTTATAGTTAAGAATGGTGCCCGTTCTATCAAGCAGGCCTAAAGATGTTTTAGGCAAAAGTTGGTCCCATTGATCGAGAATGAAGTCAACAAACTCATTGAGGTAGGCTTCATTTGTGAAGTTAAATACCCCACATGGATTTCAAGTATTTTTCTCGTGAGGAAGAAAAATAGTCAAATTCGACTGTGTGTTGACTTTAGAGATCTCAATAATGCATGTCTAAAAGATGAATTTTCACTTCATATTCCAGAGTTGATGATTGATGCTACCACTAGTTATGAAGTAATGTCATTCATGGATGGTTCTTGTGGCTATAACCAAATTCGCATGGCACGAAAAGATGAAGAACTCATAATATTTCGCACCCCTAAAGGTATCTATTACTACAAAGTGATGCCTTTTGATTTGAAAAATGTTGGTGCCACATATCAAAGGTCTATGAAGAATATATTTGATGACTTAGTTCATAAAAATGTCAAATGTTATGTTGATGATTTAGTTGTAAAGTCAAGAAAGAAGGGAGACAATTTGAAAGACTTAAGAATGGTGTTTGAATTATTCCAAAGATATCAACTAAGGATGAACCCATTGAAATATGCCTTTGGGGTTACTTCTAGAATGTTCTTGGCTTTATTTTATAAAATTGAGGGTTTGAGATTGATCAAGCTAATGTTGATACAATCTTGAAGATGCCCGAGCCTTGATACATTCATGAATTAAAAAACCTTCGAGGAAAGTTAGCTTAACTGAGGAGGTTCATCTTAAATCTAATGGGGAGATGCCAACCATTAAGTCACCTTATGAAGAAAGACGTTCGTTTTAAGTCAGACCAAAAATGTATCAAAGCTTTTGAAAGTATCAAAACATATCTAATGAACCCTCTAGTTCTAGCAGTCCCAATACCTAAAAAGCCATTGATACTCTACATTGTGACAAAAGAAAGGTTTGTAGGAGCCTTATTAGCTCAAGAAAATAGTGAAGGCAAAGAAAACTCCCTCTACTACTTGAGCAGAATGATGATGCCAAATGAGCTAAATTATTCGTCAATCGAAAAGCTATGTTTGGATTTAGTCTTCTCAATTAAATAGATGAAGCATTATTTTCAATATCATGTTGGTCGCCTCATATCCAAAGCAACTCCCATCAAATTTGTCATGTTGAAATCAGTCATCAACGACCGACTGGCAAGGTGGTACCTCCAATTCCAATAATTTAAGATTATATATATCCCTCAAAAGGTTGTGAAGGGACAAACATTAGTAGACTTCTTGGCAGACTATCCAATAACAGACAATTGGGAGTTAACAGATGAACTTCCAGATGAAAATGCTATGGCCATTGAAATACAAACTCCTTGGAAGATATACTTTGATGGGGCTGCACATCGTGACAAAGATGGTGTTGATATGGTGTTTGTCACCTTACAAGGAGAGGTCCAACCATTCTCTTTCATTTTGAAACAATGCTGCTCTAATAAAGTCACAGAGTATCAAACATTAATACTTGGACTCGAAATGGTCGTTGACATGAATCAATTGCAATTACAAGTCTTTGGTGACTCTCAATTAGTAATTAAACAACTTTTGGGAACCTATGAGGTCAAGAAGCTTGAATTGTGCCCATACCACTGTTATGCTCAAAAGTTGATAGGATGGCTTGGAGATATGACCCTCCAACATATGCCAAGAAAGGAAAATAAAATAGTTGATACCTTAGCTGCTCTAGCTTCAACCCTGACTTTTCCTGATCAAATGCAAGTTACTATTTGCCAAAAATAGGTAGTACCACCACTGGATGAAGACGAACATATGGATAATAAGCTTGTGCATGTTGTCACAGTTTCTGAAGACAATAAAGAAGATTGGAGATAAGTTATCATCGACTATTTATGTTATGGGATACTTCCAGAAGATGCAAGAGTAAGGACTGACATTCGTCATCGTGCACCTCATTTCCTTTACTATAAGGACACACTATATAGAAGATCATTCATGGGAGTACTTCTTCTATTTCTAGGAGAGGAAAAAGTAGGTCAAGATCTACAAGAAACACGTTCAGGAGTATGTGGATCACATCAATCTGGACCAAAGCTCCACTTTCACATAAAGAGAATGGGGCACTATTGGCCAACCATGGTAAAAGATTCCCTAGACTATGCTCGAAGGTACAAAGTTTGCCAATTCCATGCAATCTTCATACACCAACCGTCTAAACTTTTACACCCAATTATCGCATCTCAACCATTCAATGCTTGGGGATTGGACGTTGTTGGACTATTTTCAAACTTTTCTGGTGGACACCAATATATCTTTTGTTGCAACAGATTACTTCTCAAAATGGGTTGAAGTTATTACTATCAAAGAAGTGAAGAAAGAGAATGTTGCAACCTTCATTCAAGTAAATATCATAAACCGATTTGGCATTCCTCGGTACATAATAATTGACAATGGCAAGCCATTTGATAACAAATTGATGAATAAGGTTTGTGATCTCTTTGGCTTCAAGAAACACAAATCGTCTATGTACCATATTGCCACCAATGGTCTAGCCGAAGCATTCCATAAGACTCTATGTAATCTTCTAAATAAAGTGGTCTCTAAGTCCAAATGAGACAGGCATGAAAGAATGAAAGAAGCCTTGTGGGCATATAGGATGACATATCACACATCGACTCAAACAACCCTATATTCACTTGCTTTTGGAGTTAAAGCAGTCCTGTCACTTGAGCGACAAATACCTTCCTTGCGACTTGTTATTCAAGAGGGACATACTGAAGAATAAAATGCTCGACTACGTATCTCTGAGTTGGAAGCGCTTGATGAAAAGAAGCTTGAAGCTCAACAAAACCTTGAATGCTACTAGACTCGTCTATCTCGTGCTTTTAATAAAAAGGTTCATTTGAGGTTCTTTCACGTCTTAGACCAAGTCCTCGACTCATTATAAATTCTGGAGGAAATTTCACCTCAAAGTGGCATGAACCATATATAGTACAAGAAGCATATTCAAATGGTGCCAAAAAACTTGTTGATGCAGATGACATAAGGATTGGTCTCATAAATGCAAAATTCTTCAAGAGGTACTACCCTTGAAGTGAGATGACGTTCCTTAATGTATGATCATTATCTATATGTTACTCCTGACCCATAAGAGTATAAACTATGTGCGACACACCCAAAAAAAATAAAAACACTCACTCTTTCAGAACTATGTTGTGACTTGATCCTATTCATTGAGGTACGTAGATGCTTAGAATTATGTTCTAAGTTCAGCTACATGAGTGTAAAAAATCATATTTCCCCACTTGATCTCTTACAGGAGAGTTAAAGCTATAAGTATCTTTCATCAAACTTCAACTTATACCAAATGGTGGTGGCTCAATGAGGGAAAACCCCAATGAAATATGAGCTTTCTCAAAAGTGTACTTGAAGTCTTCAAATCCTCTGAATATGCGAGTTGGAGCCTTTAAATATTCTAAGTCTCCAGTTTCAAGTCTTCACATCCTCCAAAATATGATATTTGAAGTCTTCAAATTCTTCAAACTTATAGGTTGTGATCTCAAATCAAGCATATAGGCAAATCAAAGTCTTCAAATTTGTCAAGTCTATAAGTTGAAGTCTTCAAATCTTCCAAGTATAAGAGATGAAGTCTTCAAATTATCTAAATGCACAAGTTGAAGCCTTCAAATCCTCTAAGCCTGCAAGTTAAAGTCTTCAAATCCTCCAAGCACACGAGTTGAAGCCTTCAAAGTTGAATTCTTCAAATCCTCTAAGTGTGAAAGTTGAAGCCTTCTAATCTTCCAAGTTTCCAAGTTGAAGTCTTCAAATCTTCCAAGTACACAAGTTGAAGCCTTCAAATTTTTCAAGTCTGCAAGTTGAAGTCTTTAAATCCTTCAAGTACGCAAGTTCAAGCCTTCAAATCATCCAAGTTTTCAAATCCTACAAGTGTACAAGTTGAAGTCTTCAAATCCCCTAAGTTTTCAAGTTAAAGTTTAAAATCCACTGTGGTTCTTCAAAGCCCATAAGTATGCGAACTTTGAGAAATCTCCAAAGTTTGTAAGTTGAAGTCTTCAAATTAAAGTGTTTGCTTCATCGTGTCTGCAAATCATTAATCTTAAAAGTTGAAGTCTTCAAGCTTTTTCTTTCTTATGGTGGGAATGTGTATCCATTCCTTTTCACCACAAGGATATCTTCAAATTGTCTTTCTTATGATGGGAATGCGTATCCATTCCTTCTCACCATAAGGATCTCTTAAATTGTCTTTATTAGGGCGGGAATGTGTATCTATTCCTTCTCACCATAAGGGTCTCTTCAAATTATTTTTCTTAATATGGGAATGTGTATTCATTCCATTTCACCATAAGGACAGTTTCAAATTGTTATTCTTAAGGCGGGAATGCATATCCATTCCTTTGCGCGATAAGAATTACCATGAAATTACCTTATTCTTAAGGCGAGAATGTGTATCCATTCCTTTGTGCGATAAGAATTACCATGAAATTACCTTATTTTTAAAATGGGAATGCGTATCATTCCTTTGCGCAATAAGAATCAATATGAAATTACCTTATTCTTAAGGCGGGAATGTGTATCCATTCCTTTATATGATAAAACTTACCATGAAATTATCTTGCTTAAGGTGGGGATGCAGATCCACCCTTTCACACCTTAAAGACCATCTTCTTGTAGTACAATGGAGCTTAAATTCACAACCATGCAAAAGCAAAAGGAGAGAAAATAGAACGAGACAGAACACACAAAAAATAAAAAAATATATTTACCTCACACTTTGATGCTCCACATCTAATTCCAAAGATTATTTGCAGAGAGGAAGTTCAAATCCATGAATATTGATGTTACAAGAATAAGGTGCCAGGTCTATTTATAGATGTTCAGAAACATCATGTTCTACACTATCTATGACTCCTGATTTTACTCCAAAAAGGAATTGTAATACAATTCCAAAAATGAATCCTAATGCAACTCCAAGAAGGAACCCTAATGCAACTATAAAAAGGAATCCTAATGCAACTATAAAAAGGAATCCTAATACAAAACAAAGTTTACTTTTTATTCTTCCTATTTTGATAGGACAAGGTTAATGAAAAAGTGGATGGACAATGAATCATAATGCTAGAAAGATTAGGAAAGACAAAACAGAAGATGTTAATGCTCGAAAGTCCACATCTCCATTTTCTTGATAAGTTACGGTACTAAATAAAATCTATTTGGTATGATTCTCATGTGGCACAATATATATTGTTCCATATTTTTTAGCAATTACATTGCAATCAAGTTAATACTTCAAGCCTTGTCTTCAAAGGATAAAATATCTCGACAAGACTTGAAGTAGGGGGCACTTGTAATCATATAAAATTTATATTTTTATAAATTTTATAATGTGATTCAAATTATATTAAATTCAAAATATATTGGTCCAAAAATAAATGTTTTGCATTAACATAATGGGTTAATTAATAAAGTCCAGTAAAATATGAATTCAATTAAAAACCCAAATTTATTTATTTGGGATACAAAAGATGACCCACTTTGTTAGGCCCAATATCTTTTCATCCTAGAGGCCCACTTGATGTCATGTGTCAGATAACGTGGCATGCCAAATCAAACAAAGAAATCAATATGATCATGTCATGTGTCAAAATGACATGGAATTCCAATCTCAATCAAAGGCCAATAAAAATATGTCACATGTATAAGTGACGTGTTCCGACCAATAAAATATCGTCATGTCACTTGGAAGAAAACCTATTCCTTTCACTTTTCCTGTGCCATGTGACCTTAAATTTGATTGGCCGAAAGAAAACCTGATTCCATCATAACTCCTCTATTCTACAACTATATATATGGGTCCTCATAATTCAGAATTAACATCAAGAATTCTAACAAAAAGCCAGAGAAAGAGCTCATGGATCAAACGCCACAGATTTTTCTACAAGTAACAAGAATTCAAAAAATCAAACATTCAAGTTCAAGAACGTATCAAGATCAAGACCACCAGATTCAGGAACAAGCCCAAAAGCCTTTGAGCTCAAATACAAGTCAAGATCAAGAACAAATCCATATCAAGTTCAAGTTTATCAAATCCATAAATCAAGATCAAGACCACCGAGTTCAAGATCAAGCCCTAAAGCCCTTGAATCCAAGTACAAGTCAAGATCAAATACACCAAAGTTCACATGATTTAAGATCAAGCTCAAGAGCCCTTGAATTTATATTTGAAAAGGAGAATAAGAGGATTCATGGAGATTGTATAACCCACTCCTTGAAATAAAATACAACGATTGTAGCAATATTTTTCGTTCCTTGATTATTATTTTCTCGATGAGAAATTTTATTTCCATACACGTGTACCTTGTGAGAGCTCTATATATTTTTGCCTTTAAATTGTCTGGAAATTAACGATACGTTAAAAGCGTAACAAGAGAAAAGAGACTTCGTTTTGACTTCTAGTAATACGGAATTATTAACTAAAATCATTGGAGGCATTGAAGGAAATACCATTTTTGGGGGGTAAGTAGGGGTAGTAGAAAGTAAGTGGGTAGTGGTAAGTATGGTAGTGTATATTGAATATTTAAATATATATTTGTTAAGTATGGTAGTGTATATTGAATATTTAAATATATATTTGTTAAGTATGGTAGTGTATTTTTTCTATTTAAATATA
>JBCEWC010007676.1:0-21086 GCA_038996855.1 Solanum aculeatissimum | reverse complement strand
ACAAGTCATTTATGTTAAAGTTGTTTATCTTATTTACTCATTTATTTTTCGAAAGTTACTTTTTTAGTTCAAATTAACCAATTATTATGTCTTTCTAAAAATAGTTGAGTTTAAAAATTTTAAGTCTTTTGAAATTCTAACAAGTTTTTCTTTAAAGTGTTTTTAAAATTCTGACTACTCGTTATTTTATTTCTTTTTCTTAAAAAATAATAGTGATAATTTACAATATTTTGATTGATAATATTCTCATTGAAATTTCAAAACCTTTGTTTAAAATTTCGGCAAACATTCTTTTTTACAATTTTTTTTCTTTTTTTAGAATACTTGTGGTTTACTATTTTTTCTTGTCAAGAATAAAATAAAAAAAAAATAAAAAAAAGAAAATATATTCGCTTTTTTTACTAAAAAAAGTTTCAAGTCTTCTTCTTTTTTTTAAATAAATAAATAGGTTTTGCATCTTTCACACTTAATTTAAAATGTGCTTCCTTTGAAATGAATCTTAGATACTTTACTTAAGATTTTTTTTAGAATACTTTCCTCTCTTTAAAAATCTAAGTCTCTCTAAGGATAAAATTATTTTACTCTTATTTCGTTTATTTAAAGCTTTACTCAAAATTATCTTCACCTTTTTTTAAAAACCAATTTTTGATTAGTTAGTCAAATAATTTTTCTGATCGTCGGATAACGGCGCCTTAGCGACCGTTTCAAGTGCGTAAAATGATGAGCCGCGAAAACGCAACTCAGATAACACTTTTCACTTAGAATTTTCATAAAATTTCAAGCAAATTTGTGTGTTTAATGGTGTGTTTAGTGTTATTTTCAGGAAATCAGGTAGAGACATGGAAATAGGTAGAACGGAAGCAACAAACGCGAAAAAAGGTCATTGTAAGCCTCACACGATCACCTTCACGGGCCATGTGAGCTTGCACGGATCGTAAGGTGGGTCATTGAGGTTGACAGTGAGCTCAAAATGTGGAACCAAGCTAAAAATAGTCAAGTGTCTTGTCACGGGAGGCTTAACGGTCCGTGTACTCTTTCACGGGCCGTGTAGCTAACCGTGGAGGGAGGCAGAGAGTCTGGCTACAATGGGATAAGAAAATGCTTCTAAGTGAGATCAGACGGCACCAGTCACGGGCCGTGGCATGGTTCACGGATCGTTGGGTCAACCGGGAGACGAGGTAGAAAGTGAAGAAAACGAGATCAAGTGAAATCACACGGGACCCTTAACGGGCCGTGTGGAGTCTCACGTACCGTTTGGCCACTCGTGAAATGAGGCAGAACCTTTGGCAAGGAGTGCACGAAAATGGAGTGCTAAGAAGGATTACACGGTATTGTTCACGGACCGTGTAGTTGTACATGGCCCGTCACTTCGTCTGTGGCATGAGGCAGAAGGTTTGGCTGAAGCGGTGCACGGAATGTGTCCAAGTGTAGTCTCACGGATGGCTACACGGACCGTTCAACTGTACACGGTCCGTGTAGTTGTCGTCGTGCATGCCGACGTCCAGATTTCCTATTTCGATTAGTTTTTAGGTCATATATATATTTATTTTAGGTCGTTTTTACATGTTGTTGACGGCTGAACACAAGAACTTTGAGATATTTTCATTGTTTAAGCTACTTTTGTCAAGATTTGTGATTGTATTCACTACATGCCCGAGAGGGAGGTAGTGATTTGGAAAAGACTCTTATGACAGAATTCGGGGTTATTAACCTAGTCTAAGTGCTCAAGATCGGAAGGTGAGAGTATCCTGGGGTGCAAAGCAAAGGGTAAAATGAGTAAAACATTCTGAGACTGGAAGGTAAGGAACGATATACACCTAAGAGGGACTGAAAGGTGAATTAGGTGTTAACTATTTGCTTACTCTGTATATGTGATCACTATCGTAAAAGTCCTAAGTTTGAATATTGGAATTGGTGTCATGGAGACCACAAACCTAGTCTAGCAAGACATTGTTGAATCTCAGTAGTCATCGTAGAAAGTTAATCAGTAGATTAAGTTTGATAATTAACTTTTAAATACTATTGCAAAACCCCCATTTTTATTATGCATTGTTATTTTGGAAATAGTAATTACACGTGATACTAAGTGCTAGTAGCTTTATTTTCACGCATTCCCTGTGGGATCGACCCCAACTCTTGTTGGGTTCTATACATGGTCAACGACCGCTTTACACTTTATTTGAGGTGTGAGTTTGGACGTATCAAATTTTGGCGCTGTTGCCGGGGAATACGACGAAGATATAGTCTATTAGTGCTAATTTCAGTGTAATTCTATTTCCTAATTTTACTTTTTGTTTTGTTTGTTAGTACTGCAGGAGACTGGTAGTGCATGCCCGCCACCCGCAGTAAAAGTGAACCACTAATCGCCTACAACCCAAAGCTGCAGAGATCCATCCAAAGAATGAACGCACAGGAGCGTGAGGCGTAGAGGCGACATGAGTTAGCCCTAAATGTTGAGAATAAGGGCCACGAGGGGATCGATATTCATGATCTTGATGGTGAGAGAGTCCCACCGGTGGTCTTTCCTCAACATCACGCCGGGGTTAGACCACCTGCCCTTCTGCAGCCCCCAAGCCCGCAGCAGCCACGAGCAAGATATGATGAGGAAGATGGCGCTGGGGCTACTGGAGCAATTGTCTTGCCGCCACTGCCCGCTGGGGTGAAGTTTACGATCACCATCATGATGTTGCAGATGCTTTCGTTGAAGGGTCTGTTTACAGGACAACCACATGAAGATGTCAACTAACATCTCATGAATTTCATCTCCACCTGCCAGTCATCCGAAATCCCGGGAGTTAACCAGCAGACTATCAGATTAAAGTTATTTCCGTTATCTCTGTCTGGGGAGGCAACAAAGTGGCTGAATGAACTCCCATGTGATTCTATCCACACATGGGGTGAACTGAAGGAGGCATTTTAAGAGCGATTCTTCCCAGCGTCTGCAAAGCTAAAGCTGAAGGAAAAGATTGAGGCACACAGACAGTTACCAACAGAGGCATTATATGAGACTTGAGAGTGGTTCAGGCAAAATATTAAGCAATGCCTGAACCATAACCTCATAGACGAGCATCTAAAGGAGGTTTTCTACAGGTCGTGCAATTTTGTGACCAAGCCGATTATTGATGCAGTTTGTGGGGGTTCATATATGGCCAGAATATTTCCTGATATTATAGGCATCTTGGATCAAGCAGCTAAAAATAACAGAGCCTGGTATACGAGAGATCGTGATTGTTCAGGATTCCTCGTTGGGATGAGTGTAGAACAGCGCAAGAAAGAAGAGGAACGAGATCAAGACATGGCCCACATGCAAACTCAGATGGATTTGCTGACAAAGAAGCTGTTGGGTGGAGGTCTTGAGAAAGTCAAAGCAGTAGACATGGCGCCCAGGTATGATGATGTAGGGTTCGAGTATGATGAAGAGGCTAAGTTGCTGAATAGTCATGGGGGTTTTCGGACATTCAACTCTGGGAATCAAGGTTGGAACTTTGAACGAGAAAATTACTATGATCGACCCATGGCTAGAGATAATGGCAACTGGCAGAACAGAGACAACTATAGAAACGATCAACCAGCACCATACGTACCTCTTATGAATAGAGAACGCCCCAATAATGGTAGTGGCCCCTCGAAGCTGCAAGAGATGATGGCTAAAGTGCTAGACAAAGTGGAAGTGACTGAATGTGGGGTGAGAGACATGCGTGGGGAAATGTCGAATATTCGTCAGTTAGTGGACTCGCACTCTACTTCAATTAAGCAACTAGAGAAGCAAATTGGGCAGTTATCAGCGTCACTAAATCAGAGAAAGAATGGGGCCCTTCCTAGTGATACCATCCAGAACCCGAAAAATAATGGTCAATGCATGGCTGACAACAAGAAGTGGGAATGTACTCCCTGACCCAGTGCTAGTCAGAGATGATGGGGCAGTTCAAGAGAGTAGTAATATGGCTAACACCAATGTGCACCAGACTGGTGAGATAGTGGAAGAAGCAACTGTGATACCCAATGATGCTGGGTATGTTCAGGAACTAAGTGGGTTGGAAAAACCAGACACCTTTTCCAGCTGTCCCTAAGACACCACCACCGTTTCCACAGAGGTTGAGGAAAAAGGCAGACAACGACAAGTTTCAGAAGTTTTTAGAAATGTTAAAAGAGATGTCTGTCAATATACCCTTATTGGAAGCACTAGAACAGATGCCGGGCTACGCTAAGTTCATGAAGGACTTAATATTCAAGAAGTGGACTATCACATCTGAGTCGGCAGGAACCCTCCACCATTATAGTGCCATTGCTACGAGATCGTTAGTTAAGAAAAAAGAGGATCCTTGGGATTTTACTATTCCATGCACAATAAGAGCCTTTGACTTTGCACGGGCTCTCTGCGATTTGGGTGTGAGTATAAAATTGATGCCGCTAGCAGTATACAGGCAGTTGGGCTTGGGAGCCCCCACACCCACGATGATGCGACTACTTATGGCGGACAGGTCCGTGAAGAGGCCCGTGGGAATTTTATGCGATGTGTTGGTAAAGGTAGGCAGGTTCATTTTCCCTATAGATTTTGTTATTCTTGATTGCCAGGTCGACTTTGAGGTTCCCATCATCCTGGGGAGACCATTTTTGGCTACCGGTAGAGCATTGGTGGACGTGGAACGTGGAGAGTTGACCTTCAGATTGAACTCAGAAGAGGTCAAATTCAATGTTTGTGCATCTATGAAGCGGCCCAGAGAGATGTCGGTGATGTCTGTCATAGATGTCAAGGAGACTTACTTTTCTGAGGTTCCAGTTGAAGAGAAACTGAGTATAGATGAGCTGGCTGCGGTGATCATGAATTTTCCCGATGACAGTGTGACCGACTATAAGGGTACAGTGCAAGCATTGCAAGGCAGGGGAACCAGATCCTACATGCTGAGAAGGTTGGACCTAGACTTGCAAAATAGACCATCGCCACCCGCCAAGCCTTCGGTCGAAGAGCCTCCAACAGTGGAGCTCAAAGAACTGCCACAACATTTAAGGTATGCTTTCCTTGGTACTAATAATACTTTACCCGTGATTGTGGTTGCAAATTTGCAGGAAGCGCAAATGGTAGCATTGTTGAAGGTACTGCAATAGTTCAAGAAGGCGATTGGTTAGTCTATAGCTGACATTATGGGAATTCCGCCAGGCATATGCACTCATAAGATTAAATTAGAAAATAATTGTGTGCCCAACATCGAACATCAGCGCAGGCTCAACTCGCCCATGCAAGAGGTTGTCAAGAAGGAAATCATTAAGTGGTTGGATGATGAGGTGATATACCCGATTTCAGACAGCTAGTGGGTTATTCCAGTCCAGTGTGTACCTAAAAAAGGGGGAATGACAGTCATAGCTAACGATAGGAATGTGTTGGTCCCGTCACGTCCTGTAACTGGCTGGCGGGTTTGCATGGATTACAGAAAACTGAACAAATGGACCTCGAAGGACCACTTTCCCATGACCTTCATGGACCAGATGTTCGATCGATTAGCAGATGGAGGATGGTAATATTTTCTAGATGGTTACTCGGGGTATAATTGGATATCAATAGCACCTGAAGATTAGGAGAAGACTACCTTCACTTGTCCTTATGGGATATTTGCCTTCAGACGGATGCCATTTGGGTTATGTAATGCCCCAACTACATTTCAGCGATGCATGATGTCAATCTTCTCAAATATGGTTGAGGATACCTTGGAGGTCTTCATGGATGACTTTTCAGTGGTAGGTGATTCCTTTGACGATGATCTTCTGAACTTGAGTAAGGCTTTACAGCATTGCGAAGAGGCAAACCTGGTTTTGAACTGGGAGAAATGACATTTCATGGTCAAGGAGGGGATAGTCCTTGACCACAAGATCTCCAAAAGTAGCATAGAGGTAGATAAGACAAAAATTGAAGTGATTGAAAAGATGCCACCGCCTATCTCAGTCAAAGGTGTAAGAAGTTTCCTGGGGTACACGGGATTCTGCTGCCAGTTCATAAAGGACTTCTCCAAAATTGCACATCCATTGTGCAAGCTGCTGGAAAAAGATGCCAAGTTCCAGTTCGATGAAAGCTGCAAACAAGCCTTTATGTCTCTGAAACAGAAGTTGATTACTGCACCTGTTGTTGTGGTGCCCGATTGGTCATGCCATTTGAAATCATGTACGATGCGAGTGGAATGGCTGTGGGAGTTGTGCTGGGTCAGAAGCACAATAAAATCTTTCACCCTATTTACTATGCCAGCAAGACCCTGAACGAAGCCCAAAGAAACTGCATTGTAACTGCTGGCAGTAGTATATGCTTTTGAAACGTTTCAGGCCTACCTCTTGGGGACCAAGGTAATTGTGCATACTGATCACGCAACATTGAGATACCTTATGACCAAAAATGACACCAAGCCATGATTGATCCGGTGGTTCCTACTATTACAAGAGTTCGATTTTGAGGTTCAAGATATAAAAAGAACCAAAAACCAAGTGGTTGATCACTTATCTCGTCTGGAGGATGAGTCAAAGTGGAACGACTGGCTAACCATTGACGACTCATTCCCCGTTGAGCAGGTACTAGCTTCTTTTGTTGATTTAATTCCATGGTATGCTGATTATGCTAACTATCTAGTGAGTGACCTCATGCCTGAGGACTTAACCTCTCACCAGAGAAAAATGTTTCTGCATGATGTGCGTAGGTACTTCTGGGATAAACCGTTCTTGTTTCGTACATGTGCTAATGGGATCATTCGACGGTGTGTTCCTGAGGAAAAGATGTTAAGCATAATGGAAACATGTCACGCTTCTCCCGTAGGGGGGCACCACAGTAGCGCCAGGACGGCTAAAAAGATACTCCAATGTGATACTACTATCCTACTCTATACAAGGATACTTATGACCTAGTGGTTGGGTGTGACCAATGTCAGAGACAAGGAAATATCTCTAGGCGCCAGGAGATGCCCTTGACGCCTATTCTGGAGGTTGAAATCTTTGATGTCTGGGGTATTGACTTTATGGGCCCCTTTGTGAGCTCTTATGGGATACGGTATATCTTGGTAGCGGTCGACTATGTTTCCAAGTGGGTGGAAGCAGTAGCGCTGCCGAACAATGAGAGTAAGAGCGTAACCCAGTTTCTGAGGCGGAACATCTTCTCCAGATTTGGGACTCCAAAACTATCATTAGTGATGGGGGAACCCATTTCTGTAACAGGATATTTCGTGCAACGCTAGCTAAGTATGGGGTCAAGCAGCATCGAGTCGCAACTCCCTACCATCCGCGAACTATTGGCCAAGTTGAGGTGTTCAATAGGGAAATCAAAGAGATCCTAGCAAAGTCTGTCAATGCTTCTAGGACTGATTGGGCAAGAAAACTTGATGATGCGCTGTGGGCCTACTACACAACTTACAAAACCCCTATCGGTATGTCCCCATACCAATTGGTGTTTGGTAAGGAGTGTCACTTACCTGTGGAGCTTGAGCATAGGGCGTTGTGGGCCTTAAAGAAGTTGAACTTGAATTTAGATAAAGCCAAAGATCTGAGGTTGGACCAAATAAATGAGCTACATGAGGTGCGTTAGCAAGCATACGATAGTGCTGCACCGTATAAGGCCAGGATGAAGGCATACTATGACAGACACATCGCACCGCGCAACTTTAATGTGGGAGATAAGGTGTTTCTTTAAAACTCTCGATTGCGTCTGTTTCCAGGTAAGTTAAAGACTAGATGGGCAGGTCCATACAAGGTTGTTAACTTTCCCCCCCATGGTGCATTGGAGTTAGAAGCGGAGAATGGGCACCGGTTCAAGGTAAACGGCCAAAGAGTCAAGCAATATGTGGGTGTTATTTCTAAAGCCTCTGTAGTGGAGGTATTGCACCTTGATGAAGTCTGAGTAATCAGGGAGCCCCGTGTGCCGCGATGTAAAATCAAGCGCTTCATGGGAGGTAACCGATGCTTTAATCATTCAAAATATATCTATATATCTATCTATCTATCTATCTATCTATCTATCTATCTATCTATCTATCTATCTATATATATATATATTATTTGCGTTTAAATTAAATTATTTACTTATCATATGTCATTAGTTGTTATTTTTGTCGTTGTAGAGGCAGGTTGGTATGTTGAAACGGGTACTTCAGAGAGCCATGGCGGATATGACGAGGATGCGGAGCGAGAAAATTTTTTTTTATGAAAAATGAATGGAGGACCATGACACGACATTACCTACGGCTCGTATGCCAGCACACGACCCGTGAGTGTGTCGCTGTCATGACCTTCCAAGTAAGTGCGTCTCAATTTTGGGTCACAAGCCCAAGTCCCATTACACAGAAGGCCAAACGGCCCGTGTGACACCACACGGACTGTGAGGCCAATCGTGAAGTGGGGCAGTGACTTGTCACATAGGAATGTGGCTTTGAAAAGTCCAAGTCACATTACACAGACGGCCAAACGGCCCGTGTGACACCACACGGACCGTGAGGCCAACCGTGAAGTGGGGCAGTGACTTACCCCATGGGGATGTTGCACAATAAATATAAGTCTCGTTACACGGACGGCCAAATGGCCCGTGTGACACCACACGGACCGTGAGGCCAACCGTGGAGTGGGGAAGTGACTTAATCCAGGGTAAGGTCTGTTCAATAACCCAAGTCCCCTTATACGGAACGCCAAACGGCCCGTGTGACATCACACAGACCGTGAAGCCAACCGTTAAATGGGACTGCATAATTGGGTAATTGTACCCCGCAGTTGGCCAAGTGAATCTTCATAGATGACCCCACGGTCCATGACACGTGGGACGGTCCATCTAGGTGACCGTGTCCCAATCATTTGACCATGTTGACCAAATTTTAATAGAATTTATTCAACACCCCAACCCCTATTCTTCACTTTTCCTCATCTTTCCTATCCAACTAATTTTCATACTCTCTCAACCCCCTAAAATCCTATCTCTTTCTTCATGAATTGCAAGCCTTTTCACGCTCCATCCCACAAAACACGTGGTTTAAAATCTCGTTGTAGTCACTCCCCCACTACTTTCGTCAAGAATCAAGTAAGTCATCCTATGATTTCTTCTTTCTTTGGTTTAAATTGGGGTTTCATGTGGGAAAAGCTTGAAGTGGTGTGATAATTTGTGTTGTAAGTGGGGAAAATCGGGTATAGAAAGGAGTTAGGTAGAGAGAACCACCATTTTTGCACCTTGGCATTTTTCTTGACACATATGCTTGAAATTAGCTTGTTGATGTCGTTTTGTGGGTTAAAACTTTCGTATTCGTTGGGGTATTTGTGGGGAAGTCAGTTTACTCTCCGATTCGTGGACTTACAGGCCGGATTTATGAGTTGTCCATCTGAGACATGTGCACGACACTTCCCACGGCACGTTTGACGGACTATGTACTTGTACACGGGCCGTGATCTTGGCCGTCGGGTATGACTTGGGCATGTTTGGAACGATGGACAACGACGACACTGATGACCCATCTCACGGACCGTGTGCAGTTACACGGTACGTGTAAGGGTCCCGTCCAGGTGGCAATTGTCCCAACCCCTCAAGTCCATCCAGACGGACCTGTTCACGGGCAGTGCCACGTCACACGGCTCATGACGGGTCCGTCCAACTGTCCGTCGAGTGTGTTAAGTTGATTTTGCTAATTGCGTGTCTGTCGTGCTTACAAAAAGGGGTCTACGTGCAATTTCCCGATGATAGATCAGGTGACACCACTCTTAAGGGTTATTGTCACTTAGTCCCACTGAAGGGGAAGTCTGAGTACTCGTCAAGTAGTTGTTCGACGGTTTTCTACAGAGGCTAATGATTTTTGCTATGTGCTTTCAGGTACGATGGGTCTTCACCGGCAAACTCGCCTGCATTATTCTCCTACTGATTCGTCCAGTCAAAAAATAGGGAGTGGCTCTGGCTCGGAGTCTTCTTAGGGGTTGGAAGCTCGTTATGTTGGAAATATCTCGCCTCACTCTCCCCGTACTACTCGGTCCCAGAGGACCCGCCAGGTGACTCCCCTTTCCACTTTGAGGCCCCCACTGCTGGAGGGTGAGGAGGAGGCTTCTACCTAACACTTTGAGGAAGCAACCCATACAGCTGACCCTGATACACCGCCTCACCAGGATGACGCAGCGGCTGCTGAGCTCCGAGATTGTGACGATGATGCTATACACTCTGCTGTTGCTCGGAACCCTAATGAGGAGAAGGCAAGGGCTACCCTTCTATTTCTCTGCGGCTGGTGGACCATCCCAGGCAGCCGGGATATATATTGCAATGGGTTGACAAAGGGTTTCGGAGGCTTTCAGCAGCGCATATTGATCCCGAAGTTGATCGTCTTCACTGATCATTTCGACGCAGTTCTGGATATTAAAGCCACCTTTGAATTCCATGAGTTTGGGTGGATGACCCAAAAGTCTGGGTTCTATGGGCCAGCTCTAATCCAGGAATTCTACTCCTCCTATGCAGGCGATTTGATGAATTCGGTGGGAGGTGGTACTAAGAGGTTGCGGCAATACATGGCCATGAATGCGACCCCTCTACATAGCTTATCCATCCGGGGTCAGGAAGTTGATATATCAGAGACTACTATCAACCGCTTCCTGCATGGACCAGAGTACAAACCTCCAGCTGACGAACTGTATACTGCGAAAGTCCATCAGATTTCTGAGGCAGCTTTGATGCCAGATCCTGATTCCAGAGTTGCTGTCGTCACCTGGATCACGCAGCAAATTGATTTGCAGGGTGTTGAAGCTGCCTGGGTTACTGACCCGCGGACCCCCATTACTAAAGCATCCCTAAATGTTCATGCCAAGTTTTTGTGGTCCATGGTGCAGGCCCGTCTGCGACCCACTCTAAATGACAACACCTTCCAGTTGTCGCAGACTTCACTAGTGGCGTGTCTCATAGCACGCTACCTCACTAATGCAAGGCATGCCATAGCCACAGAGATGAGCGATTGGGCACTCAGTGAGCGGGCGGCCATGCCTTTCCCCTGCCTCATCAGAGCCCTCTGTCGGTGGTCCCAGGTTCCCACCACTCGATATCTGGACCGAAAGACGTATCCGACTGCAGGGGTCAACATAGCTTTGATCAAAGACGTCAACAAACCCCTATTCCGGTCAAGGATGCCGCAATATGGAGCCCCACCAGTATTTTCTCAAGCAACCCCGCAACAATCTATTGATTTGGAGGGTGTCACAGGGATGCCTCCGACCGGTGGAGCATCGGAGCAGGCTGAGGGTAGCACTTCCCAGGCGGCAGTGGCTCCAGGGTATATCTATGTGCCCTATGAGTTATTAGCCCGTCTGGTGAATGAGCAGAGGCAGACGCAGGCTATAGTAGATCAGATCGTAGAGCGAATATCGCAGGTACTCCAGACACATGCAGAGTCGATACACTCAGAGCTGCGCAAGGAGATAACCGTTCTCCAAATCCAGATAACTATCTTGGAGACATACTTTCAGGAGCATATCAAAAACCTGTCGGGGAGGGAGGCGACCAACATAGCTAACACGGTTGCTGAAATGAAAAACCAAATCACCGTGCTTTTGGCCAACTATAATGCCCTGCCTCTACCTCCGCTTGCTGAGTCACTGCTGAACTTATTTCAGCTCCTTCTCCCGCCTCATCTTTGGATGGTTGTTGGGCTGTGCCACCTCTGGCACCTGGTGCTTCCACTATGGCGTCACAAGAGCCTTTCCGTCGGAAAGGGAAGAAAAAAAATGTCACCACCGCCACAAGACAAACAGATGCGCAAGGCGCTTCGGGCCAGCTAATGGGCCGCGGCTTTACAGGCTGAACAAGAAAGGATGGCTTTTGAGGTGGCGCAAGCCGGAGCGTCTGGGAGTGCGTCTGCCAGAGGACCACCCTTTGAGGGAGACGACTCCGCTCGAGGGTCACATGCTGATGCTGCTGATTAGCCCGACGCCTAGTGCGTCCCATGTATGTCCTTGCCCCGTTGTTCTTATATTTCATACTTTATGTGCATTGAGGGCATTGCACTGTCTTTTTGGTGGGGGTAGGGCATTTCTGTCATCTAGAAGTTTTTGTTGCCATGTTTCTTTTCTCTCAGGTGGTTTATCTAGTAGAACGGACACGTTTAGGTTGTAGAGTTAGCATAAACATAGGTCTTTAATAGGTTATGCAATAATTCTGAGTTTGTATGATGATATATTCACAGTGATTGTGTGTGCATGCATCCTGTCTAACTAACTTGTGTGATATTGTGCTAAGTTATCGTATATAGTCTAGTTGTTGATTCTAAATGAATGAGAATGACTTGGTTGGTTGGTGCTAAATAGCATTGGATGTGTGCCATGTGCGTGTGAGCCCAGTTGTTTGAATTCAGTTAACACATTTGTAAGCTAGAACTTGCCCAGTTAGTCCCGCTGAAATAATTAAATAACTTAATTAGGAAAGGATCTTAGGCCATTTTTGTGTAAAGTCACTTAGCCTAAAATTGACCAACCAAATGAAAGTGTTCCCTTTGAACCAAAAGTTGAGCCGAAATGAACCTTTTTCTTTGTAATCACCCAACTTACCTTTCTTATTTTTATGCAAATCCTTATTTTGGCCCTGGTCTCTCCAAGGACATTGTGAACCTCACATTAAGTTAACGCTTAAGTTGAGGGTGGCTTTTATTGGCCCTGGTCCTGTAAGAAAAACATTGTGCATCTCAATATAGGCAAAAAGCCTAAGTTAAGGATGGATATTGTAGGGAAAGTAAAGAGTATAAGGGAGAACAAAGAGTATGGTGATGAAAAGAAACAAGAGAAACTAAAAAGCTGGGGAGTGAAGCAACAAAAATAATAATAAGAATGATAAAAAGTGGCGATGCTTCCTACAACATCTGAGGATAGGGGAAAACAAGAATTTGGAAACAAGAAGTGAGGGCTAAGTCTAGGTAGTGCCTTGGAGGGGCTAATTTAGTCACTATTGATCCTAAATGTACCATACCCTAACCTGAGCCTACGTTACAAGCCATAAAAGTCCTATAGTGATCCTAAAAAGGTTGTTCGAGAGTTGAGGTGGTAAAAATAAGGGCAAGCTTATGGTCTATACTTGTGTGTTAGTTGAAAATCTGTGTTGAGCGTGAGTGTCTACATTCTAGTCTCTGTTTTACAAACATATACAGTGTGTGAGACTTCTTTGTGGTGAGGGCAACATCCGTGCACGCTTTCGCTGATTAATTAACCAACCATTGTGATTCTTGAGTATAAGTAGATAAGCTGGACATAATATGATGCTTAGCTAGAGTTGTGTAAGTCTGTTGGGGTGCATGTGCATATTAAAGTTGCGTCTTCTGTGTGATTCTTAGTAACGTAGGGATTATTATATTTCACCTATTAGGGGATTGTGTTTTTGTGTTGTTAGTCATTTCTTGAGGACAAGCAAGGATTTTAAGTTGAGGGTGTTGATGAGTCGCAAAAACGCTCATCATGTAACACTCTTCAAATAGGATCTTTGTAAGTTCTCAAGCAAATTTGATGTGTTTAATGGTTTGTTTAGCGTTATTTTCAGGAAATGAAGGCAAGGCATGAAAACCAGTTGAAAGGAAGCAGAAAATGTCAGAAAGGCCATTTCAAACCTCACACGGTCACTTCCACAGGCCGTGTGATCCTGAACGGACCGTGAGAGGTAACAACGAGCTTTTGATGGTGAAACAAGCTGAAAGTGCCTAAGTATCATGTCACAAGAGGATTGAAGGCCTGTGTACTCCTTCACGGGCCGTGTAACTAACCGTGGGTTGAGGCAGAATATCGGGCTGGAAGCGGACAAAGAACTGAGTCCAAGTATAACTACACGGTGCAGTTTGATGGGTCGTTAGGATGTTCACGGACCATTTCACCTAGCTTTAAATGACATAGAACCTGTGGCAAGGCACACGTTAAGACGGAACGCTAAGGCATGACAAACGGTGACTCTCACTAACCGTATGACGGCACACGGTCGGTCACAGGTGTCCGTCAAGTGAGGCAGTGAGGTCAATCAAAGTGGGTGTGAAATAATGCTCCAAGTGTAGCCAGACGGTGGGTGACACAGACCGTTTAACTTTACACGGTCCGTATAGTTGTAGTTGGGCATGCCGACACCCAGTTTTTCTATTTCGCGTAGGATTAATTTCTAGGTCGTATATATATTATTTTTTAGGTCGTTTTAAGTTGTTGTTGATTGTTGAACATTAAACAAAGGAGATATTATGATTGTAAAGCTATTTTTACAAATATTTGCTACGTTTGATCCGTTTAATTGCAATTGCAAGCCGTAATTTCATTGATCATTCAATCGTAAGTATAATTCATGACTTCTTCATCTTATTCTAATTTGGATTCTTCAAGCATGCTAGGATTAACCCATAACTAGGGTTGTGGGGACCATGATTGCCAAAGAAGATAGGCAAATTTAGGGCTAATGTTGGAAGTGATTATCTTATACACCATAAGCTGTCTTCAATTGAACTTAAACCTTGATGAGTCGTCGCATTGGGGTAACCCTGTATTCACTATTTGTCTGAGAGGGAGGTAGTGATTAGGAAAAGATTCTTGTGGCAGAATTTGGGGTTGTTAACCTAGTCTAAGTACTCGAGATCAGAAGGTGAGAGTATCCTGGAGTGGAAAGTAAGAGTAAAATGAGTAAAACATTCTAAGACTGGAAGGTAAGGAACGATATACACCTAAGAGGGACTGAAAGGTGAATTAGGTGTTAACTATTTACTTACTCTGTATATGTGAGCACTATCGTAAAAGCTCTAAGTTTGAATATTGGAATTGGTGTCATGGGAACCACAAACCTAATCTAGCAAGTCATTGTTGAATCTCAATAGTCATCGTAGATAGTAATCAGTAGACTAAGTGTGTTAATTAATTTTTAAATACTATTGCAAAAACCCCCATTATCGTTATGCATTGTTATTTTGGAAATGGTAATTACACGTGAGACAAAGTACTATTAGCTGTATTTTCACGTATTCCCTGTGGGATCGACCCCAACTCTTGTTGGTTTCTATATTTGGTTAACAACCGCTTTGCACTTCATTCGAGGTGTGAGTTTGGGCGTATCAACGGTATAGTGCATACCGCAATAGACATATATTCTACGTGTGAATACATTTATTTATGTGTGAGGATACTTATTTATATGCACGGATACAATGTATTTCACTATATTATATGCGTCAATATAATGCGTTTCATTATACTTTGAAACCAAAATGCTACTAAACATCTCTCCATATATATTTTATAAATTAAGGACGAAACTATAGCTATATAAGAAAATTTCCTTTTTTTTAATTAACCTTTTGAATGTACCACTAATTAAAATGATTTTGTCATGATTCGACACTATAGGTCATGACGCTGCCTGTTATATTAACTTGTCTTGCACACTATGTATGACTATGGCTAAACAATAACAATACAAGCCAAAACTATATACGTAGGCTAGTGTCTGGATACAAAGACAACCAGCTAAACAGAAGAAAATTGCAGAAGATCCCACAATTCACTTGATGCTCACCAAAAGACTCCTGGAACGACAATGATAGGTCGAAGTCCGCGATGGTGGCTCGTGCTCAGATCGACACAATGGAAAAATGCAGAAAAGTAGGGGTGAGCACCAATATAAGGTACTGAGTAGGCATCATCGACCAATTGAGTGAAATATAGTAAATACTGTAAGAACAACTAGACTATGCACTGTAAACACTATCTTCCGAATCAAAAGCTAAGTGATAACTATCTGAAGATTCAACCAACCCAACTACCAAACTAGGTAACGTATGTTTATACCATGGACGCAACCAGGACAAGGTCAAAGTATAGAAGTAAGTAGGTGTAAGACCCTAATGTCTATGCATGTAGGCCAACAGGGACCCCATAAGCCCAAAAGGTATACCTATGCACAAAAATAGGGTACATAGGTGTATTGGTACGGATATTGGTAATGAACTATACGAGATCTCAAACAGAACGTAACCCCAAAGTCATATCGAGCCTCTAACTCCCAAACTATGCCTAACTTTTACTAAACATCTTCTTGACCTGGCCTCCGACCGAAGAATTTAGCCAGGGGCAAATGGTCTGACAATCAACTGGGCCTCTAACCCAGGAACAATCAACTGAGCCACTAACACAAGAACAATCAACTTAGCCTCTAACTCAGGAATAATCAACTAACCCTCTAAGTCAAGAGAAATCAACCGAGACTTTACTCTATCAAACTCAAGTCTGCTAAGTTGGTCTACAAGGATCTATGTCTCTCAAGTCACACCGTGTGTATTTGTAACAACTACCAACTTTGAACTACATAAATCTAGGGCATTACTAGCCTAAGCGTAGACTAAAGCCTAACAAGTCAACTTGTAGAACCAAGGAATACAACACATAGGTGGGATACCACACAGAATCTCAACAGGTGGTTAGAAGGATAGCAGACAATAAAGTTTCCAGCATACAACATATTTCTCAGTAAAAGACAACTCAACAAGTTTAATAGGTATTCAGATAGTAATATGTGTCAGGATAATAGTTCAATTACCCATTCAACCTTTACTGTGATCGTTGTAAACTTCTAAGTCTTTACCAGATTCATTGCCAAAGTTATAGCCTTTAACAGAGTCATTTCAAAAGTTATTTCCTTTAACAGATTCATTTATAGACAAATAACACTAAATTTAATTATTGCCACAGAATGGTCATTAATGTCCTCAAACACAAATTATAGCCTCAATTCAGCATAAACAACCTTTAACTCAACAGTTTCCAATAATATTAGGCAACCATTATAATGGATAACTAGAAACAAAGTAGCTAACTAATATACAACTCACAGACGATCATAATACGACAACAAGTACATTAAGGCAACCTGAAATATCAGCTAGCTAGTGTAGTATATTCAATAGATATAATCTCAAATATAAGTACAGTCAATTTCATTACCACAACCTTTAATATAAAACATTTTAGAAAGTACTATCTCTAACTCAGCAAGTACAATCTTTAACTCAGTGTACCCAACAAGTATGAACATTTACACCTCTATTCTAGCATATACTCATGCTTTCAAATCAATATTTACCTATTCAGCTCAGTCTACAAAGAGGGAGAAGCCTAGCTTACCTGGATGTCGATCACTCGCGCTCCTGTCCAATCCACAAGAGTTGTACACTTCTTAACAATCTCAAAATGTTGTCAAACTATCACAAATAGAATCACAATGTTAATACAGTCATTTTGATAATAAAATCATAGAAAATGCGCTTAGGTCAATTTTCGGATAAAAAGGTGGGTTTGCAACAAAATTTTAAAATAAATTCAGATAATATTCTTTATACTTCCCTGAGCCTATACCTCAAATTCTAGATCAATCTTGGGTCTAAAATGATACAATACAACCCAAAAATGGAAAACATTTCTTATCAAAAAACTTATGTTTTCAACAATTTCTTTATCAAATTTCTCCAAAATATAGTAAAATCAGTAGAATCCAACTATACCACGATATTAAGCTTGGAAAATCCTTCAATTTAGACCAAAATCTCACTGAAATCAAACTCAAAATGATAAAGAAATCAGATTTCAAAATTTCTAATAAACAATACCAATATGGAAGCATCTATTTCATGAATTTACCTCAAAATACAGCAGAATTTGGAGAATCCGATAACACCACGATGTTCTCCTTGGAAAGATCTTCAATTTGGACTAAAATTTCACTGAATTTCGATCCCGAACAAGGAAGATATTAATATTCAAAGTTTCCAACAACCAACAACAATATAAACAAACAACAACAAAAATTACCTTGAATAGCGTGCCAAAATCAATTTCCGACATATATATATATATTGCCACCTCAGCACGCCACATGGTGGCTTGAGGTGTAGTGGCATAACCTCTTCGTGGCAGAGCCATACTTCACTACGTGGCAGCACCACCGTGTGCCACATTACCACCTCCTTTCAACAACCATCCAACCCTTTTTGTCGATATTTCAGGCTCGTTTGGAATTTGATTTTTGCAAATAAACTATCTGTCTCTACTAATTTCGACGTTCCAAATCCAATGGCACAAACAAAATTTTCACCAAAGGTCGTTACGATTCAATGTAGGTCTCACTTCCTTGTATCCAACTTCTAACGGAAAGAACCAAGGAGGTCAAATCATATCTGGAAGTCCACGGTACCAAATAAAGGGTTGTTCTAGTTCCAGAGCTGACTGCCCTATCAAAATTCTCATTCGAATATGTTTTCCAAGGGTGTTGACTAAAGTCAACTATTGACCTATTTCGGAGGCTAAATTTGCAAACCTCGGTATAATTAACACCGAACATGCTCCTATCCTAATTTGTACATTCTAGAACTGATGGAATTGTCAGAATTCTATTCCGAGACCATTTACTAGGACTTTACCTGAAAGTTCATTTTTCAATTACAATTGACCTTCTAACACGATAAACTATATATTTTCCAAATGAACGACCCAACAATCGCATCATTAGTGCCAGCAAGTCCCAAATGTCCTGGGATTGCTAATGAAATGCTCCGACCAATGCGATATATGTGAAAATATGGATGACCATTTAAGGCTAGGAACACACCACCAATAGAAGATATGGATAACCAATACACACCTAGGTGGCCGACCCATCTCAAAAGTCTAGATACATGTTTTTAACTACAACGACACAAATGAACTAGACAACATATGTACAGTATCTAGAAAATTAATGAAAAGCATATTGAAAAACACGACAAATATCACATGCAGGCAATCTTAACCTCAAGATTAGTAGCTTGTATTCCACTTCTTCATTTAGCAGTTTAGCTCTATCTCCTAGTCCTAAATTTGAAGCCTTCAGCACAACAAAACCCAGACACCTGACTCACAACCATGTCCAATAACGCAACATCCATATATTGGTCCAAGTAACATAGGATTATCAAGCAAATATCAGCTACATTTTCATTCTAGAAGTATTCCCAATCAAGCAAATATCAGCTACATTTTCATTCTAGAAGTATTCCCAAAGAATCTCTAGTCCTAATAACGGAATAAATCCAACAGGAAAATAGTACTTCATGGCAGTTAGGAGCTTTCACTAAATAAGACAAATTCATGTTATATTAATTAAAGATATTAAGCTTTAAGCATAAGAAAATAGTCTCTGCAAATGTGAACAGAGAAACCAAATTTTAGCCTTAGACAAGACTGTCAAACAATTTACCAGAGGAGTAGTTATAAATGTACATGGGGAAGTAAATAACATTCAGCTCATAACTCTTTCAAGAAGATCCAGAAAATATACAAAAGATTCCAAATTTCTCTACAACAATAAAGTATAAAGCAAGAGATTCATCTACAAAAGAAACCTTGAATCTGAATATCCCGTGACACATAATCAGGCCTAATCAAAGAAGATAGAATTGTTATCTTAATATAACTGTTATAAGCATTTAAAAGTAGTTGTACGTGCTCTATCTTCGCTTCTAGATAGGCCTTTAATGCCTCTTGTTCCAGTATCTCTGAATATTTTCGCTGACAGACACAAATATCAGACAATTCATCTCATAAATGGTATTGGTAAAATAAAAAAATAAGACATGCTTATACCAACTCAGGCGAAATTGCTTTCTCGTACATCAGTGTCCCTAGCTTTATCCCTAATGACATACTTTCTAGGGAAATATCAAGCACTCTTATTTCAATTTCCTTTTTACTTCCGCGCAAACATGCCTCAGAATTTATAACAAGTTCTATATCTTTCGCAACTCGCTTGAACAACTCATGCAAAGCTTGCACATCCAGTCCAGTTTCTGGGATAATTCTATACTGCTCAATGTTCTGCTGCCACGGCCGTCCAATCTTTATCAGCTCTTATTTGTGGTGCACAATTTCTGGGATATTGTGCTATTTTTCTGGATTGTTCTGCTTCTCCTGCCCAGTTGTCGATAAGTTAGGATGTTGAGTCAAAATTTTCTGACATAATTAGAACAATTGAAGTTGGTGGGGGGTTGCAGAAACACTTCCTCTTCCAACACTCTTTTCATACTTTTCTCTCAAATGCCTTATTTTCTCCCTTAATTGGATCAATGTAGGTTTAAGAGTAAGTGATTGAAAGATAAATGTATGAAATTCAGCCACATTTTGCCTGACGTCACGACCTGTTTGGTCCTTCAACTCAATCATACCTCTAAGTATGGAAATTTCGTCTTCATCGCTCCACACTTTGAAAAACTGGGGAGGTTTCATCAAGGGCGGCTCAACCTCGTTGGTGGCCTAAGGCCAAAATTAAATTAGAGGCCTTAAATTAAAAATAAATTATACATATTTTTATTTGAAATCTATTTTTCTAACTTTTTGAGATGCAAAGTTGTTAATCATTTTTGTGTAGTTGATTTCTTCTAATAATTCTTTTTCGATTGATAATATAGCCAATCTACTTAATCTTTCTTGAGACATTGTTGATCTTAAATAAGATTTTATTATTTTTAATTTTGAAAAACTTCTTTCTGCTGAAGAGACTATTACAGGAATTGTTAACATTATTCTATAAGCAATATAAATATTTGGAAAAGAATCAATCATTTTTTTTTGATTGAGTATCTTAATTGGAGTATTATCTTCTACTTGTATGATTTCTGGTAACACTTTTAGTTCATAAAATAAATCTAAACCGTCAATATCGCAGTGAATATTATGTTTTAAAGAACATTCAAGTTGAAGACAATATTTTTTTAAATTCTCGCATCTAATGGTCTCATTTCTTTCCCACTAAATAGAAAACCAAAAATAATTTCATATGCTTCAAATTGTTCAAATCTATTTTGAAGTGAAATGAAAGCTTGATCTACAATGTACAAAAAGTAATCAATTATAAAAGATTCTTCAAGGGATTTTGTGATTTCATTATCAACATTCTCATCAAATTGTTTCTTTTTATATATTATACGTTTTTTAACGAAATTCAGGTTCTACATTCATCTCTAATGCAATTTCCTTAGCTGAAATCATAGCAGTTGTAAATCGTTTTTCTCTATATGTTTTAAAAAAAGAAACTAGACCTCTTAATTGATCTATGGCAACATCAATATGCATATCTTCAG
>JBCEWC010007675.1:0-21087 GCA_038996855.1 Solanum aculeatissimum | reverse complement strand
CATAACAATATGGTGTAAACACCCAAAATGCTCAAAGAGTCATATCAAGACAAGATGTGATCACATTCTAGTCAATTACCATGTATTACCCAAATCAAGTCATATCATATCAAGAGTTTCATCAAGTCAAACCTTTCATACTCATGAATGCAATACATGGATGATCATTCAATAGCATGGGTATTTGATAACAACATTTAAATCATCAAAAAAGTAGATTCATACTTAAAATATAATGAAATCATCAATTGGAAGCATAATTCATATTACCCATGCTTAAATTGAAGAACAAGGGAAACATGCATTTTCAAATCTTCACAAAATTAATGGAATTCATCAATTAGGGGATTAATTCGTCTTAAAATCAACATTAAAGTACAACTCACAAATCAATTGAATTAAATCATTCATACTCTAAAAGACTCAATTTCAAAGTAAGTAAAATTCATCAAAATTGAAGAAGAAAGCCTTGGGACTTCATGGTTGAAAGGAGAACCATGAATCAATCTCACATACTTTGATCAATCAAGAAGAACAAGAAGAATTTGGAGAAGAATTGAGTTTTTCCTTGATCCCCAAGCTAGTCTCCAATGGAACTTTGAGAGTATATGGGAGAGATTGAGAGAATTTGAATTGAATAAGAGTGAATAGGATTAAAGCAAGAGTTTAGGAGAGTTTGAAAATGCTAAAACGACCTTAGGATTAGTTAAAAATTATAATTAAACCATTAATAAAACGAGGAAGAAAACTGGAAACTGTCACTGCCAAAGTAGACTACACGGACCGTGTACTGACTCACGGTCCGTGAGCCCTGTCGTGAGGCCTTACTTGAAAATGATCTTCAACTTGGCGACGGATAGAAAAATTTGAAACGTCACCCATACGGTCAACTACACGGACCGTGAGGGTCCACACGGTCTGTGAGCCCCTTCCGTGAAGCTACACTTGGAACCAATTTTTCCTACGAACAATCCATACTTAGAAAAATTCTCTTCTCGCAACCACACGGCCAGACACACGAACTGTGAGGCTTCACACGGACCATGAGGTGGTCCGTGGATCCTCCCTTGGCTCAGAGCCTCGGCTCAGGGCCTTGGCTCAGAGCCTTGGCTCAGGGCCTTGGCTTCTCACTAGAACCCACACGGACTGGTTCACGGGTATTCTCTTCTCGCAACCACACGGCCAGGAACACGAGTTTTGAGGCTTCACAAGGACCGTGAGGTGGTCCGTGGAGCCTCCCTTGGCTTAGAGCCTTGGCTCAGGGCCTTGGCTGCTCACTGGAACCCACACGGACTGGTTCACGGGTCTTGAGCCCTCACATGGCCCGTGAACCCCACCTTCAAGACGACGCTAATTCTGAAACGTTAATCTTATACATAGAATTCATCTGTAGGCCAAGGCCATCCCAAAACACTTTACCACACCTCGTGGGAGGTCATAGGCTTTCCCCATGGACCGTGAGTCCACACACGGCTCGTAAGCCTGCCGTGAGTCAGTGCCTTAGCCAATACCCCTCTCCCCTTTTCCAAAATGTTTTTCATGCACAGGTAGTCACACCGTAAAGGCCATAACTTTCACATCTGAATTTCGAATTGGATGAAACTAAGTGTGTTGGAAAGATAACTCAAAGAGATTTGATTTGATAGGTTCTGACCCACACAATTCATCCCGTACCAAGATATATGGCCATTAGAAGTCAGTACTCTCATAAGACGTCAAGTAAAACTTAACCAATACGATTTCTTCCAAGGCGGTCATGCAAGAGAGACTCGAAAAACTCATAAGCTAACCAAGATAGGTTCAAATCATCCCTCAAACAACATCGCAAAGTTCAAAAATTTCTAGGCTGTTTATATATTTCTACGCTATGTCATCTTAAATCTAATTGGTCGGAAGAAAGCCTGATTCTATCATGACTTCTCTATTCTACAACTATATATAGGGGTTCTCATAATTCAAAAAAACATTAAGAATTCTAACAAAAAGCTAGAGAGAACTCGTTGATCAAAAGCCATAAATTTCTCTACAAAGTTCAAGAATTCAACCATTCAAGCATTCAAGTTCAAGAACAAGCATAAAAGTTCTTGAACTCAAGGTCAAGCTCAAGAACAAATCCAAATTTCAAGATCAAGAACAAATCCAAACTTCAAAATCAAGATCAAGAACAAATCCAAATTTTTAGATCAAGATCAAGAACAAGTTCGAAGTTCAAAGTTCAAGAACAAATCTCAGATTCAAGATCAAGCTCAAGAGCCCTTAAATTTACATTTGAAAAGGCGAATCAGAGGATTCATAGAGATTGTAACACTCACATACTTAAAATTAAATACTATAAATTGTTGCGATATTTTCGTTCTTGATTATTATTTTCTTGACGCGAATTTTATCGTCTAGAGATACGTTATTAAATGACAAGATTTTAAGGAGAGAGATTAGTAATTAATTAAGGAATGAGATTTTTTTCAAATCTCATTAAATTGGTTCCTTTTTTTTGTTTGTTGTTCCATGTAAAGAGTGAGATTAGGAATAAATTTATGAGATAGAATATATACCAGCAAAATTAATTCGTCCTTTTTTTTTATATAATTTTGTAAAGAAAATATTGACATTTAGATGTAATTTAAGTTTGTTGACATGTCATAGTAATTTAGGGTCTTAAATGGTATATGGATGTTTTGCCCCATTATTTGGGCATAGTTTGATTTGTGAAGTAGAATTGTTAGACTAGTAATTTGAATTTCAAATGTTGTATTTTTGTCATAAATATGAAAACTCCAAAATTTATGAAAAGTATTAGAACTTCTCTAACTCTTATATCATCTTAACAAATGAGCAAATCATGGTTCATAAATAAAGTATCAAAATACTCTAAGATGACTCATTAATAAATTGCATATCTTCAAATTGCTTTTATAAATCATCATATATTACCAAAAGTGGGAACAAAAAAGTTAGAAAGTTGAAATACCAAAATACCCCTATAAAGTTGAGTTACTACAATAATACCATTATTATATAAATATATTATTATTATTATTAAATAGTAAAAGTCAAGATGTTGTTTATATTTTAATAAATGCCCCTATAAAGTTGAGTTACTACAATAATACCATTATTATATAAATATATATTATTGTTATTATTATTAAATAGTAAAGTTAAGATGTTGTCTATATTTTAATATATATATATATATATATATAATAAAAAAAATTGTTAATCTAAAACGCTTCATATGACTATATAGTGAACTGTACCAAACATAATTACCTGGTAATGAATTGATCCTATTCCTATTTAATATTTAACCATTTTAGGATTAAAAATACACTCATATTCATGATCTGGACCTCTTTCTATTTAATTGGTAATTAACTATTTTTATTTATGATGAAAGGATTAAGGGAGCTTTATGACTTTGAAATTTCACCATGCATGAGCAAGAAATATTGTTCATGAATGTATTTTTTTGGCTATTTTTCCGTGGTTTCCTTTGCAATTTTGCCTTATTTTTCTCCATCAACCCAAACATCATGATTCGTGAAGAGAAAAGAAGACTAAAAAAAATTGATGGTATGTATATAGTTTGTTTAGATTATTACTTTAGGGTAACTTCAATGGTGATTGTGATCACATAGATAATTAACAAAATATATGTATCTAAATTTTTTTTGATTTTGTCCTTTATGTTATCATTTTTAATTGCAAAGTGAAAATGAAATAGAATATGAGTTCAAATAGATACTTTTAGCATTAAAAACCCTATATACTATTTACACATTATATTTTGCATTCATTCACTTAAAAAGTAATTGATATTTTTTATATATGTAACTAATATATTAATATTTCAAATATATCATAGTACTAATTCCATTATGTATTGTAATATTAGTATAAAATTATTTAAATAATTTTAATATATTTATACTAATTAGCCTTAGATACACGTGCAACGCACGTGTCCAAAAACTAGAATATATAAATGTGCTTCTACTTGTGTGACGTATTTTTGTACAACTTTTGTTGTTGTTTCTCTCAGATAGTTAAAATGCTTTAAGATGCAGGTGTATGAAAAACATTTATTTGCTTTAAGCTGGTCACCTCATATCCGTCTTTATGTTTTTTCCACCCTGTCCTTCCTTGAGAGCACCTGGAAGACACTATATAGCTAAACCTAATTCCGTTTAAATGATTCCAGTATTCTTGTTCATCGTGTGCAGGTTCGTTCTCCCTCTCTTGGAGACAAGTTATCCAACATGCATGGACAAAAGGGTGTCCTTGGATTTCTGGAATCTCAGGAGAACTTTCCTTTGACAGTTCAGGGGATTGTTCCAGATATTGTAATCAATCCCCATGCATTTCCTTCAAGTCAAACCCCTGGTCAGCTGCTAGAAGCTTCTCTTGGGAAGGATATTGCCCTAGGTGGAGATAAAAAATATGCTACTCCATGCTCCACTTTATCAGTTGATGCCATAATGGAGCAGCTTTATGCGTAAGATATCTGAAAGTTGTATCATTTATAATTCCATGTTCTTGTGCCTACCATTTAAGTTGTGCTTGTTTGTTGTATTCATTGTAGATTCTGGTGATTTGTCATTGCTACTAAATGTTATATGACCTACAGGTGAGGATTCACGAGATGGGGCAATGAGAGAGCTTACAATGGTCGAACGGATGAAATGGTTGATTCTTTGATCTTCATGAGCCTAACAATGCCTCATCCATATGGCTAAAGACCAGGTGAAATCGCGTAACACAAGGCCTATCCATC
The DNA here is from genome assembly GCA_038996855.1 of Solanum aculeatissimum. NCBI lineage: Eukaryota > Viridiplantae > Streptophyta > Magnoliopsida > Solanales > Solanaceae > Solanum > Solanum aculeatissimum. The sequence goes on along the minus strand of JBCEWC010007675.1, from coordinate 16,313 downwards.
CCCTTACTCACCAACCTGTGGGAGACAGAAAGCACTTTGGTGGAATTAAGTTTGATGAAATGGAGCGTGATTGTTTTATAACTCATGGTGTTGCAGCAAATTTGCATGAACGCCTTTGCACACTTAGTGATCCCTCCCATATGCACATTTGTGGTAAGTGCAAGAACATGAAAAATGTAATCCAAAGATCTGTGCAAGGTGGTAAGGTAAGGGGTCCGTTTTGCCGGTTCTGTGACTCAGTCGAAGATGTAGTGAAAGTTAGTATGCCATATGGTGAAAAGTTGTTGTGCCAGGAGCTCTTCAGCATGGGCATATCTCTCAAGTTTGACACTGAGATTTTCTAATTCCTGAATAAGTCTAATCTGTCAGATTTTACTGATAATGCTGACATGTTGGAGACGTTGTTGAATGGAAAAAGAAACTCATCTTTTGTATTTGTACCTTGTTTATCAGGTTGTGTCCTATACTGTTTTTTGTAGATATTTCTAGTGTTGATGGGAAAAGAAAATTCGTCTCTTGTGTTTAAAATCTTTTTGGATGTCAGGTTTGAAAAAGTGTGTTTCACTTAAACTCTCTCTCTCTTTCTCTCTCTCTCTCTCTCTCCCCAGTGTATGTGTACACACACAAACATACACGAAAGCAGTGTCTCTACCCATAGCGGTAGGGATAAGGTCTCTGTCTTATCCTCCCTAGACTCCATTCGTAGGATTGCGTTGAATATGTTGTTGTATATTTTAACCTATCTAAATTCAGTCCCCAATTTGACTCCCCTAATTCCTTGTACCAGATCCTTCATCTTCTCCATTTTGGAAAGTACTACTTATAACCATTCCAATGAAGAGATTAAACAATAAGATTGAAAGGATTAATGAATGGAGGTACCCTTGGAGTTAAACATGTGTAGAAGGGAGCTAATTTACAAAGAGAAGATGTATCATATATCATCATATTATACTAAAAGTGAGAAGTTCCATAGTTGAAAGTTGAATTATGAAAATACCCCTAAAAATAACCACTTTGTCCTGAACATTTAATTAAATGTTTAACAAAATTCATCTAATAAGTTACATTTTAGAAACTGAAACGTTTGTTTTCTATTAATTGGATAATTAAACGTTTGTCCACTATTTCTTTAAACAAAAACTTCTATTACATTAAATTGAGTAAATGTGGAGGATTGTTCATCTTCCAACGTTATTGGAGACTATACTTGTGTTAATTGTGTCACTAAACATGGAGGTTATTCATCTGTCAATAGTAATTATTACACAGTTTAACTTTTATTTATTTTGACTTATGAACTTCCTGATGTTAATTGTTACATCTTTTAGTGCACTATATAAAGTCCAAAACATGTACCTTTTTTAGTAAGTTTATCCCCATTTATGCTTCTGTTTGGTTTTTTGAGATTCTATTGATAATAATATTTATGTATAAACTTTTCATTTTCTTTTACTGCACTTTATAAAAGCTTACAACAATTAGGTGCAAACAAAATTTAGTACTTCTCTAAATTGAGACTCTCCAAAGCTTATATAGATTTTTGAGGGAATGAATAGTCTCACCCAACTATTTGGAACTTTGTGGATTGTTAAAAAAACAATTAGGGATAAAGGAAGATGAATTCTCAAGGCATGGAGGAAAGGATTTTGATTGATGTTGTTGAGTACAATTTACAAGTTTATGTAAATTTTATATTGCTAGTTTGAATGCTAATTGATAGGGGTACACGCGCAAAGCGCATGCCGAGAGACTAGTAAATAAATAAATACTTGTAATTACATGATATTACAAACTTTCGTGCACACATAAAGTTACAAAAATCCGTTGGTCCTACATTCCCGTGTTACAAACAATCAAAACATGATCTCTTCTAGCAAAAATTTAAATTATGAATCAATTTTTGCTTTTATTTTTACAAAATATAAACTTATGACTCATGTTTTAAATTAAAAAATTTGAAATCACAAAATTGGAAATTATATTCGATCTTTTTAGATGAATTTGGAATTTGAAGTTAAATTTCAAATTGAAGTTGAGATTTTTTTCTAGTGTCATAAACAAACACAAATTCAAATCAAAACTTCGAACTTGAAGTCCAAATTACACGGTCAAATTCCATGCATTTTTTTAAATTCTACAATCACTACATATATGTAAATAATGAAGATTTATAACAAAGTCTATCATTAGGAAATTTGTTCAAAAAAATTTATAAAGATGACAATCGATCTGAACTTCCACTTTCACTGCTAACTGACACCTTTGCCACTATGATCAACTACCACCGCAATCATCAATCACTAGCCACTATTTACAATCAACACTACCAACTATCATTACAATCATCAATCACCACCAATGACTACCACCATCAGACATGATTATGTATCACCAATCATCATTAACATTCACCACCACTATTAATTATTACTATTGTCCACCACCAACTACCACGATCAATAGCCATTGTCAATCCCTATTGTCATCCACCATCATCACTAGCCCAGGGAAACAAGAAGGCAATCTTCTGCTACAGTAAGAAAACGAGCTAATGAAATGAGCACTGCACATGTCACCTCTCTGCCAGACTCCTGTGGTTGCTTCAGATACTGGCTGCAAGTAGATGACCCACAACATCATCTGGCTGCCTGCCTGCCTCATTATTGGGTCCACAAATGTTAAAGATGTGGACAGCGTATATCAGGGAGATGCCTTCTTGTGAGTCCATGGATATGTATGACGTCTCAGAAAACTGTTGGAGATTACATCTGCTACTGAGTTCATCTTCCAGCAAGTGGAGTAAAAGCTGGAGTTGATGAACGTAAATGACCACCTTTAATATCAGCACTTCTAGCATCTTACACCCCGATACTTCGACCAGTCCAAGGTAAAAGTAGAGTGACAACCCCTGAAAACAGTGGAAATTCACAGTTCTTAAAATGTTGTTTGGACGCAAAGAAAAGACCAACTTACAAGAGGAAATATGTTACAAACTAGTTTCAAAAAGGTCTGGAGAATGCAGTCTCCAAAGGTAATTTGAGTCCATAGATGATTTCCTGATGATCCATACACATCATTTCATATGATTTCACCATTTTTATTTTGAAGGGAGGTGTTGAGAAAAAGTGACAATAAAAGGCTCGTCACAAGCAGACATATCAGGTCAATAAACTGTCAAATACCTGACCACCGTCATTTAGCAGCAAGGCACCTGATTTCTGTAAGCTATTTCTGGCTTCAGCTTCCAATAAATAACCAAGGGTAAAATATAATTGAATAGGATTATGATCAACCATTGAAACAATACCTTATCTCTTCTTCAGAATATTAGGAGGAAGCAGGATTTGTTTGTATTTTGCCAGAGAACACTACCTGCATAAACCAAATCATAACAAGAATATTCAGCATATTCCTAGACTCAAATATGGAGAACATTTGTCACTAAGCTATTGCATCTCGTTGTCATATGGATTGTGCTAGTTCTTGAAACTCAAAAGGAACTACGAAGCTAAAGCATCAGGTAGGTTACTTCTAGTCAGTAATGCAGAAGTGACTAGGAGAGTTCAAGGGGCATTCTTTTGCCTATTTTCACAATTGACCTCCTGACAACCTTATCAGCATAAATAATGCAAATATTGCTTAGGGAAATTAAGCTGGCATAGTTTGGACCCTTTGGTAATTTTTTTTAAAAAGGCGACTAATTTAGGATTTTAAAAGTTAAAAGGGAATTTTAGGGTGTTCTTTCCAAATTTGCACAGTTGCACTCATAGACTTAGACAGCAACTCCAACCAGTCAACTCGGCTAGACTTTTCCAACGACTCCTAAATCCAACCAATACGTATTTCTTCTTTTATTATTCTAATTTCTTCTTCCTTTGTTTCTTTTTCCTTCTTCAAGTTTCAAAGTTACTTCTACCTCTCGTTTTTCTCACTATTTTGACTTTTGTTCTGTTTTTTTCTTATTCAAATTCTAGCCTTTTAGTGTCTACTATCTATTTTCAGTTTTTGAACTGAATATTTGCTAATATGTTGTTGATATTGAAATTTTGATTATTTGTATATGCAATTAAATATTTTGATTGTTTTGGTATAAATTGGGGCCACACTTCAAAAAGCAAGCGCCTTGTCGCCTTTCACCGTCCAAAACACCATTTCAGAAACCACTTTTAGTAAACATCAATGGGAACAAAATTTGAGTGAACTGTACTCATCATGATGGCTTACTCAATCCCTACTACAAATACTATTCATACCAAAAAAAATTCTGCAGAAATTTAATAATACTCGTATAGAAAACAGTACGTAAACATCTCCAAGGGTGATGCCAAAAGTAAAGGAGGAAATCTCAGATTTTGTTGATAGAATTCTCTTATTGATCATCAATTCTTAGATTACATGGTCCAAGGCAGAGGACTCAAGATTGAGATTAAGGTTAGACAGATTCCTCATATCAACTGCTTGGGAGGAGTTGAACCTGGAAACGATCCATATCCTCCCACCCACACTTGCCTCAGATAAGCGTGAGCATGATCATGCTGGATTGTAGCAGGTGAAGAAGAACGCCAACCAATTAAGGTTTTGAAAACATGTGGCTGAGGGCAAAATTTCTGAGGGAACATCAAAAGATGGAGCATGGAAGTCTCATGAAGGTTGAGATTTGAGATGTAAAACAGGTGCTTAATACATGAACTGAAAGCAGCAGAGCTATGTTGCTCAACTGCTTGAGAGGGGCAATTACTTAGAAGTACATTTTGTGCTACAACCCTTCCTATCTGATAGAAAAGAATCCAATGATCCTGAATTGATGAGTTGAACCTGGAAATGATCCAAATCCTCCACAACTCAGACTTGCCTCAGATCACCTTCCAAGCGTGAGAATGATCATGCTGGATTGTAGCCGGTGGATCAGAGAGAAGGTAACATAGTGGTAGGGAAGCTACCAAGTGCAGGGCAGACTGCTTCCAAATGGCAAAAAAGTTGAAGTTTCTGAAAGAACATCAAAAGATGGAGCATGGAAATCTTACGAAGGTCGAGACGAAAAAGGGGTAACTAATACATGAATTGAAGGAGCTAAAGCTATGTAATTCAGATCCTTCAAAATCCTTGTCGATCCAACACAATTTGGGTGTGCGTGAGGGTCCGAACCAGATTTGGTCAACCTAACTTGGGTGCTTTAATCACACCTTTGCCTAAGAAGAATAGGTCAAGGATTGATTGAGTATTTAGTTTGATTTTGGGTTTATGTCATATAAATATATATTTATATTTATATAAAGTACTAGAATACACTTAATATAATTAATATATAGTATAGATGAAATTAATCTTTGATCTAGAATCAAAGAAAAATATAAATGGCTCTTATGGTGTGCTTTGGAAGAAAGGTTTCTCTGTAGAGGAAAGGAATATTTTGCTACAGTACGAGATAATTTTTGAATAAAATATTAAGTGTTTACAAAGAATTTAATTATACTAGCTTTAATTTAATAACTTCCATTAATTGTCAAACATACACTTACATATGTTAGAATATACATTTATTTTTGGATGAAGGTTAGAATATACATTTAATAATGATAGCCCAACACCAGTACCCATAATCCTATTCATAACACAAGATTCTAAAATGTAAGTGATGAAGAATCTGATCTCTTGATCTACACCTGTATCTGAGCAACAGAGTTTAGAGAGAAGGGAGAGAGAAAAAACTGAGGAAGAAGATTTTTTTTTAAAAAAAAAAAGAAGGTAATGACAGCTATAGCTTAAGAGACTTGTAAGAAACAAAAAATTGAGGGGTTCGTAGTTGAAGAAGGGGGACTCCACATACATGGTTCTTTTACAGACAAGTAGTAGCAAATAGAACGAGGGACTTCATTAAATCCACAAAGACAGGGGTAATAGTTAATGTGGGAGAAAGTGAGGTTACGAAAGATGTGGTGAGTTTCCATTCACAACTATATCGAGACTACTCTAGGAGGTCAGTGTTTAACCAGATAAGGAAGGGACTGTGGAATGGCTTGAAAAAGAGAGCTCAGAAGAAATAAGAAGGAAATTAGGGACAGTTGCAGAGGAGAGAGTGCTCCTAACCTGACATTTAATGTCGGAAGATGATGGAAGTCAAACTCATGGAGATATGAAGGACTTCCATGATTCAGGAAAATTTGAGAAAAGTCTTAATGCTTCCTCTGTTTCCAGAATACCTAAGGAGGAGGAGGAATTAGCTTTACATAATTATTATTAGTCCAACGGAAAGTATCTATATCATTATCACTAAGATGCTTGCCAACAAAGAAGGTGCTGAAACACACCATTTTAATAGCTCAGAACATGTTTGTGGAAGGAAGATAAATTTAGATTCAGCATTGAAAGTTGTGGACTCGAGAAGGAAGGCTCCCCACGGGTTCTTCACAAACTGGAACGAGAAATGTCTACTGTCGAATATTGATGTCTTTTGATGATTAACGAACACAATGTAATCTGTGAAGGAATTATGCTAAGAACTAGGTCCTTGATGTTTATGTGTAACGAGTTGAATAGTTGTGTCTGCATTGAGATATCGTGCAGAGATATTTTAGGAAAAATACATGGGTACCTCTCCATTGTTTTCCGACCAATATATTCTGGATATTCACAAGATCACCAACTTGGTGTTATTTTTCGTAAGAGACAATTTGAGAATCCTTCTTGGCTTGGAGAGGACCTAGAACTATGGGATATTATACAAAAAGGTCCAAAGATCCCCACAAACCACTGATGATAAAGGAAAGACCTGCTTCCCAAGAAAAGAGAAAAATATACTGATGAAGAAATCAAGGTAGTCCAAACGAATGTCAAAGCAAAGAAGTGGCTTATTTCAGTTTCCTTCATAAGATCTCAAAAGTAAGTAGTTTTTTCTTTCATGTGCTTATTAACGTGAATTTTAAATACTATATCCAACTATGCAGAAATCACTCGTTCACACAAACTGAGAGATTGAGAAACAGTTTAGAGCTTTCAAGCAACTCGTTGTTCTTGGAAGTATGAAAAATGATCATTTAAGTTTTAAACTATATGGGTTTGCAATCTGAATTTGTGACTCACTTTGTTAGTGGAGTTTGGAGTTAAATGCTACTGGAGTTGGTCGTGACTTTCGCATAATTCGAGTCAAGTGTTTTTCCACGTTAAATCATGTATTCTTATTATTCCGTACTTTACTGTTTTAGTTGTTTGAACTGAATACTCATAAGAACCAGGTTTTATAGTTCGTTATGCAAATTTTAAGGGTTGACAAAAATTAGGTATGACCCGATCACCCCTTGGATCGTTAGAGAACACCAAACTAATAATTGGTATTATAGCAAGTTCTCACATACTATGCTAACACCTAGAGAGATCCTTGAACCTGAGTGCACCACCCGGTAGAAATGAAGGACGGTCTACTACTTGACCACATGTCCAATGGACAACATTACAGCTAGCAGAAAGCAACAATGAAATATTTTCTTACTAGAGACGATTACGAGTTGTGGATCATTGTGATAAGAGGACCACTTGTCCCAATTGAGGGAGATGTCCCAAAGGGGCCTACAAACTTCATTCTTCTAAATTACAGGATGACGGAGAAGAAGTCAAGGACAAAAAGATCTTCATGTGTCACAACCCTAATTCAGATGTGATGGCATTTGCATTAACCCACCAAGACAAATCCGCCTAAGATGTTGATAGTATAGGTAAAAATGGAAATAACAACTCAAATAAACTAAATAAGAAAATAATTAGATCACAACTATTAACACCTCCAAAACTTGGTGCATCGTGTACAAGCCATTAATGTATTCAAGGAACGGAAAGAAATACAAGTCTCAAGGTCTTTGTTTCTTGAATAGAACAAGAACATGATAAAGGAACATGAGGGCCCGCTGGGATAACAAGCAACCGACTCTCAAGTCTCCCTGACAAGTCTAGAACTGTGACTAAAAAAAAAAGCAATCAATATGATCTAAGCTCGCAACCTACACTGGTGTAGAAGTAAGGAGTGAGTATCCAACAACACGGTATTGAGAAAAAAAACCACTAAACACGGAGTGAAGTAATGTAAAACGCAAGTACTCCTATCACACTAACCGAACATTCACAACTATAACCTACAAGTAAATTAGCCCCAACCTACAACAACAACATACCCAGTGAAATCCCACAAGTGGGATTTGGGGATGGTAAAATGTACGCAGACCTTACCATTACCTCAGCATAGAGATAGAGAGGTGGTTTTTGCAAGACCCTCATCTCAAAAAATTAGCCCCAACCTAACAATTCATAGATTCACTTAGCACGTAGTTTAACGGGAAATCACCAAAGAACAAGACATCAACACCAAATCCATCAATTAACTAAGTCACCAACAAAGTATTTACAATCCACCAAAGATAAATGATGTGCAGAATGATACATGTAATATCAAGTAACGTGATGCATATCTGTCCTATGATACACATTCGTTGAGACTCAAACCGAAATCCGTGGGAAACTCATATGGGCAATGTATCACTGGAACTATTTTTCTTCAGCATAAGTATAACTAGCCGAAACCATTTCTTTTAGGCATCAATGTAACTTGCTAAAACCATTTTCCTTCGACATAAACATGAATCACCAAAACCATTTCCCTTCAACATAATTGTGACAGTGGATCTCATCTCGATATTCCAGAATCAATCCAAATAGACAAATTCAAATAATTCAAAAGAGCATGATGATGTTCATAACAATAAGTGATTTATTCAAACCATCACGACAATTTTCACTAATGAGTCAATATCACAAATCAAATCGTCTACGTCATGATATACTTCAATATATGTCACCAAGTTGCCTTTTTATTACCCCCTCTTATATTTGTTAGATCAATTAATTGAACAATTCTCATTACTCCCCGACACACATAATAAGAAAATACAAGATTCTACATACTCAACTAAGATTTAAAAATTCACTTGCCTCAACTTAATCAAACAACTACTACGAAACTTGAGTCTTCCCTTTTCGACAAACCTCCAAATCAACAAAGTCTATTCAAATATAGAATCATGATAACACAAGAACATTGACACCCAATTCATAAGTTTTGAAGGCCGCCAAAATGACCCAAATATTCATTCTCGAGAAAGTAGGGGTAAATTTGAAAATTAATACACAATTATGTTACCCAAAGCATTTGAAAATCAATGGTGAAATCAAAAACAAAGTTGAAATCAATCCCTAATCATCAATTTTGTCAAAATTTCATGTTCTTGAGAAAATCAACCCACATAGAAAAACTCTGGATCGACCCTCGAAATTTGTTTGGAATGTCGTACACACAAATCATATATGCTACCCTACTAATTCAACATTCCGAACTCGATGGAACCGTCGAAACATAGATTTGAGGCTTTCTTGACCCAAAACCCATTTAGTCGCAACTCAAATAACTCAAGGCTCAAAAAAATTAACAACTCTCTGAACCTTTGAAAAATAAAGTGAAACTCTACTTAAGCATATAATCACCTCCTAAAGTCAACAAAGTCGCCAGAAATCCATTCTGAGTGTCCGAACTTCGAATGTTGATCAAAGTCAACTCTTAATCCAAAATAGCTTAAACTTCCACTTCAGACCTCAAGTCCACAAAACAACCCCAAATTTGAAACCAACGACACTTCCAGATCAAATTACACATTTCGAAGCTGATGGAACCGACAAAATTTCATTTTGAAACTCACAACTCCGGTTGGTATAAAAAATCACTTTTGAACAACTTAAACCTCCAAAACTCAAAAACCTCAAAATTACTCATCTTTTCAATAAAACTCTTAAACCAAACCCACAAATTGATCAAATACTCAAAGCAACTATGGGAGGGACAAACGATAATTTTCTAAAAATTTTCAAAAATAACCTTCAGGATCATTAAAATGTAACCTTGGTCCTGATGAGTACAACCTAGTATCCACTTGCTCAAATGTTAAGCAAATATGGGACGATGACCCCATACAGGAGATGGTTACCAGATTCACCATCATCACAGAGTTGGAGTCACTCGGTTCGTTAAGCTCTTTTGAAGAACCAGTTAGTATAGATGATTGGTGGTATTTGTGAGGAACCAAGTTTTGTTGTTGGTTTACTGCTTCTTACATACCACATGTATATGGTTTTCTTGTATGATATAAGTGGATTCGGTGCTTCAATCCATAAAAGGACATGCATATCTCTAGAATCCCTTTGAACAACTAAAGTATCCATACATGTGCAAATATATGTAAAGTAGGCCCAAAAAAGAATCCATTTCTTATATTAAGTGATTCTAAAACATGGCAAGAAGCATCCATAACATATCTAGAATGGACCACAAGATAAAAGGCATATTTTGCATTTTGTTTTATGAAACTGCATATTTGCAAAAATCTCTCCACCATGGGGATCAATATAAAACATAGATCATTAGCATATTGTCTTTTCCATAAGTCTCATGTTGAAAGAATCCAGGAATACAAGTATAAAGGTACCCATGATTTCTTCAAGGCTAGCAGAATCCAGGTACATGTATGTATAAACATACAAGGCTAGCAGAAGTAAATCCATTTCACCTGAGATTTTGTAAGAATACAAGCTACGTTGGGAAGTCGTTTCTGCCCTAACCACTAGTTATCACTCACTATTATCTCATTCTTCACATTCACTATCCACATAATTTATCCTTGTATGTTGAGGTTAAAGTTTTGTCTCACTTGGCCAAGCTAAAGGAATTTACACAAGCCTAGTGCTTCTCTTCTTTATCTGATATAACGTAAATACAAACATACTGCTCTTAACCATAGCATAAAAAACAACAGCATACCCAGGAAATCCCACAAATGGGGTTTGGGGAGGGTAAAATGTACGCAGACCTTACTACTACCTCACAGAGATAGAGAGGTTGTTTCCAGAAGACCCTCAACTCAAATAAATCAGCCCCAAAAGTAGAAAAATACTAGATACGAAACGACTATAGTGGAAAGCAACAATAGCATTAAACAGAATAAAGCTTACATAATGTAGAAACAATAGCAACAATAACCATAGCATACTTATTGAAATTGAGGGTGGGGAAAAGACATGCAAGGGATATACACACTTACATAATGTAGAAAGAAGCTTCGATGTGATTTGCAACACTTCAACTCTAGTGTCTTGATAAATAACAAAATGCACTTCAATGTAAAGCACACAAGCTGCAGAAGTAAAGAGTCCAGACATAAAGGCCCAGCAGAAACAAACTAATTGACCAGACTGAAGATGAAGCTTACTAGATAGTCCTGGTGCATTAAACAGAATAAACAAAACAAGAAATCCCAAATACCTATTTGGACAGATCAGTGTCAGATACACAGTAGCCCACTTCGTGAGCTGCAATATACTCATACCCACCTTGTAGGACAGATATTTTAAAGGATACTGAACATAGAAATACCCTTTAAACAGTAGAAATATCCAAAGTTTCAGTTGCAGACGTCTCAGATAGACCTGATCTCAACCATTGAAGCTGGTTTAAGCCATGAGACCCCCATGAAGACGTCATTTCCAGCAAGCTAGATAAAGATCCCAGTGTTATCTTTCTATTGGAATACTTATCTTCGTTTCTTTTTCTTCTTTCTTAAAGCATTTAGCTTTTTCTTCATGATTGTCAATCTTTCACATAATGCTTGGGCATTTGAATATTCATCTGCCAGTCCTCTCTCCTGCAGATCATTTAGAAGACTTTCACCCTTTGCAAGATCATTACCAAAACAAAATGCATTGAGAAGAACGGTGAAGGTAGTAGTATTAGGACATATGCCCCTCTCTTTCAGCTCCTCATAGAGATCATATGCATCATCAATATAACCACCAGCACAAAGGCCAGTTATGAGGACATTGTAAGCAATAACATCTGGCTTTGCGCCATGAATCTCCATTGTAGTTTTCAATTTTAAGGCCTCACAAACCTTAGAACTTTTGCAAAGTCCATGCATAACAGATGTGAATGTGGCAACAGTTGGAAGTAGATGCACCCGTAGCATACATTCAAGTACCAGCATTGCTTCTTCCATCTTTCCACGATGGACAAGCCCCCTTATAATTGCACCCTCAGCTATAGTACGGGAGCTAACACCTAACAACTCCATTTCATCTTTTAGTTTGAATGCTCCTTTTACATCTCCAACTTTACACATGCTAGTGATTAAATTGCAGTATTGTCTGTCAACTGGGACAAAACCCTCTTCGATCATTTTATGCAAGAGACGATGTGAATTTTGGAGGTCTAATGTTCTTTTTAGTCCCTTAAATATTGAATTGTAAGTGTCTCCATCAGGAGAAACACCTAAGGTACTCATTAAAGAAAATAGGTCAAGAGCCTTCTTCACCTCACCCCTTTCACAATATTTGCTGATAATCATGTTGAATGTGAATTTATCTGCCACTATTCCCCCCAAGAGCATCTTTATCATAAATTTAACCCCAATATCCAGCAGACTCGACTCACAGAGACCAAGAGTAACAAAATGGCATGTTAATTTATCTGGAGTGAAACCTTTTTCTCTAAGTGACTGATATAACTTAGAGCACTCAGATATGTTCTTCTGCCTCGAATAACATCGTAATAGAATATTATATGTAGCCAAGGAAGGCATTTCACTTCTCTCTCTCATTTTAGAAACGAAACTACTCATCTTATCAATTTGTCCATGTTTTGAGTAACCATCCATCACCACATTTAGTGCCACGGTATCTGGGCTAAGACCTTTCCATGTCATCTCATCAAAGAAGTAACTGGCAACTTTAGGCAAGCCACTCTTGAAAAGGCCATCAATAATACATGTATACATGACCCGGTTTGAAGAGGAGTCTCCTCTACTCAATGCTCTTTCCAACAGAAGAATTGCAGTGACCAACTTATCCTTCCCACACAAACCAGCTAGGAGACTGGTGTAGGTATGACTATCAGGGAGCACATTAATCTGAACCATCTCGTTGATAAGGATTAATGCCATGTGGAAGTGGCCTAACTTACAGATCTCAGCCAACAATGAGTTGTAGACAACAACATCTGTCGCACAGAAAATTCCACGGAGCCTATCAAATAATCCAAGTGCCTCTGTAAGGTTTCCTCCTCTGCATATTCCCTTTAGTAAGCTTGCATAGGTGTAAAAGCTGGGCTGTCTACCCAAGCTAATCATTTCATTAAACCAGGATAATGCTTTTAACCCTTCACCTACATTTACGTAGCAATCAATAACAAAAGTAAAAGCAGCAGAATTGGGAACAAGACCAATCTTATGCATGTGACGTATGAAATCCTCTGCCTCTCTTACTCGTCCACCTGTACAGAGAGAAGATATCAGTGAGTTGCATATGAAAGCATCAGGACTATGGCCTGTTTTGTGCATCATTGCATAGACTCTCATTGCTTTTAGGACATCTTGTTGCTTGCAGAAGTTGTAGATCAAAGTAGAGTAAACTACATCATTTGGGGAAACTCCAAACTTGTACATCCTACATAATATTTCCATTGCTGTATTTAACATTCCAGCTTTACAAAATCCATTTAGAAGTACCGAGTATGCAATAACATCAAGACATAAAGCACTCTCAAACATATCCTCAAGTAACGGTACAACTTCTCCTAGTGACCCCGTTTTGCATATCCCTTCTAATAACATTGTATATGCATGCTGATTGAGAGATAATCCGCTCTGCTTCATCTTCTTGATGATATCTCTTGCAGAATCCAATAAGCCATGCTTGCAGAAACCATTCAAGAGAGCCCCATAACTAACTTCATTGGGCCGTAGACCTCTTGTTTCCATTTCAGTCAGCATTTCTTGAGCCTCTTTAAGATTGCCTGCTCGACATTGCCCATCAATCAAAGCATTGAAAGTGATACAATTTGGTGAAAGATTGAGCTTCAACATCTCATGAAAAATCTTCATTGCAGCATCAATCTTTCCCTCTTTCACAAACCCGTTAATAAGGGTATTATAGGTAATATGATTTGGAGCAATCGATCTCTTCCTCATTTTCCTCAATACTAAATAGCCCCTTGCACTCCTATTCTTCCTGCATAAGTCATCAATAAACATGTTGTATGTACAAACATCAGCTTCAAGACCCTTGGAATTCATGCAATCAACCAGTTCTAAAGCTGCTTTATATCTCCCCTTCTTGCAATACCAATTAAGCAAAGTATTATAAGTAACCACATCAGGGTTATAACCACTCTCTACCATCTTTGCAAGCAAACAATTTGCTTTCTCGAGTTTCCCTTTGGCACAAAGAACTTGTAAAAGTATATTGAATGTACCAACGTTGGGGCAAATACGTTTAGCAAGCATTTCTTTGAAAAATGACCACATGGACTCAACATTTTGCTGCTTCCCCATTGCTGCTAGGAACATATTGCAAGTGTAAACTGATGGTTTAAATGCTCGAGAACTCATCAAACTGAATATCTGAAGAGCATCTTGAAGTGTACCTTTTCTCACATAAACCCTAATTAAGATGTCAAAACCGGAAGGGTTTGAACTGCAAAGGCGATATGTATCCATAAGAGCACCAAAAATAGAACTTGGCCCAACACCCATGTCAGATAAATTCTCCAAAATTGACTTAACGTAGTCATGCATTCTAGCTCTAACGAGTATGTGGGTCGTGATACCATACATATGAAGAATATGACTGGACTCCAAACCAGGTTGCTTAATAAACCAATTCAACAATTTCAAAGCCAATTTCCCATGCACTGGCCTAAGTGAAGCCATTTTATAGCACATATGATTGAGTGAACCCCAGCGGTCCAGAGTAAGAACAGTGTAAATGCTCTTCTCCACTTCTTCATCTGTTCACACATATAAAAAAACATAGATGAAACTAGATGTTAGCTTTTTATTTGCCTAAACCTTGATTAAGTAAGTAAGTAAGAAAGAAAGGGGAAGAGTACTTGCTGGCTTGGAGCACACAGGATAATAATTTCGCGTGCAGACTTTTCGGAGGTGCTTAGTGAACTCCATTTGCGAGAAAGCTCTGGTCGTTCCAGCACTGAACTGCGGACGCATAGCAGCGATGCTTAATTCTTGGTGTGTGTTTTTGTGGGTATTTGGTTACATTCTGCAGAACCCAAATAGAAAATGGGAACACCAACTCATGAATTTGTCTCAAGTCTAGACAGAACACAGCTTAATGCTCCGCGCAAGTAAAATCAGTAGAAGTAACCGTAGAATGAGCTAAAAGTTTGATTTCTACGTAATTGTAATTGATTGTAATAGGTGTTGTTTTGTGTTGAAATATATTGATTAGGTAGAATCATAAAAAAAAAAAAAGGTAAATGAGTCAAAAATGTCGTACTAACGATTAAAAATTTTCTTCGTCTATACTTTGCGTTATTTATCCCTTGTACTATAGAGTCAAAAATACCTGATACTAAGAAAAAGAGTCAAAAATATTTTTGATTTATACTTTGATAAAAAAAATGCCCTTGACAATGAAAATTTATATATATTTTTTCTTTTTAAACATATTGTATTTCTAATAAAAAATTTATTTTTAAAGAATTCTTTTCTAATTTTATTTTTTTAAATCATATTAACTAATAAAAATATAAGAAAATAATTGTTTTCTTAATCTCATTTTATGAATTAAAATAGAACATCATACCAATGTAGCAAATAATATATGTCATAAATATAAGATCATAGTAAACCAAACATTAATTTTTATTTAGATAACAATAAAAATAGTAATTGTAATAAGGCAAAAAAAAATTTAAAAATTTTTTTTTAATTAAAGTAGGATAAATATTTACTAATTAAAAAAATACTGTAAGAAAAATCATGTGTTTAAAAATAAAGTAAATAATATATTTATTTGAAAGGGACATTTTTGACCTATTAAATAACAATAAGAGATTGTTTGGACCAAAATATCTACGATAAGGACATTTTTTGACCAAACTATAAATGAAGGATATTTAAAATATTTTTTTAATTAGTAAATATTTATCCTACTTCAATTCGAGAAAAAAAAATTTGTTTGTTTTATTATAATTACTATTTTTATTGTTTTATAAATAAAAATTAATGTTGGGTTTACTATGATCTTATATTTATGACATATATTATTTGCTATAAGGGTACGATATTCTATTTTAATTGATAAAATGAGATTATAAAATAATTATTTTTTTACATTTTTATTAGTTAATGTGATTTTAAAAAAATAAAATAACAAAAAAATCTTTAAAAATAATATGTTTATAGAAATGCAATATGTTTAAAAAATAA
>JBCEWC010007674.1:0-21088 GCA_038996855.1 Solanum aculeatissimum | reverse complement strand
TGTATTATAGTATCCTAGTTGGAAAAGGAGTTTAATATAGTATCTATAAATAGGGTCTCAATGTAATAATGTAAAAAACAATTCAATAATATTTTCTCCTATATTTCTCACAAAA
This sequence comes from Solanum aculeatissimum, assembly GCA_038996855.1. Taxonomy (NCBI): domain Eukaryota; kingdom Viridiplantae; phylum Streptophyta; class Magnoliopsida; order Solanales; family Solanaceae; genus Solanum; species Solanum aculeatissimum. The sequence goes on along the minus strand of JBCEWC010007674.1, from coordinate 20,973 downwards.
ACAATATCAGCTAATTCAGACAACAATAGTGCCTTGTTAAACACCTTTGAATCTTTAAACCCAATTCCAACCAGCACTTTGGCATTGTAATGTTCTCCCAATTTATCAAGTGAAATTTCCTCTCCCTGCTTGAAGCAACCCGGAGAAAAAACCTCTGAAATTTTTCAAACATTATCGAAATTATTTGTTTTATCCAATAAAGAATAACAAACAGCCTACAAGAGGCTTATACCTGAATCTATTTTTTCCTCTACTAACAGGAGCATCTTTCTACTCCTTAGCCCGGAAGATATTAGGAATTCATATTTTAATTTCCTATATCAGTTTTTTCTACAGTATCTGCTGCAAATGATCATTATTTCTCGAACCTGCAACCGAACCCAATATAGTTCAGCCACTATTATGCTGGCTCATTAGGGCTGAGAAGAAAATTCAGCTGCACCAACTACATAAGTATAATAATGTCTTCATGATTCTTGTCCGGTGAAAGCGATATTCACAAGAGAAACAGGTTAGATCAGTGAAAATATTGTGGCTGACAAAAGCAAGACCAACTTTATGTGAACAGAAACGGTCAAAACTCAAAGAAAGGAGATGGAGTACCGTTCCACAGCTTTCTCATATGGGCCTTCATTCTCACAATCAAAAGAAAGAAAAACTGTTGTACGATCAGAATTTTCGGATTTTAAGGAATCATGCCAAAGATCAGAAGATCCTCTAGTTTCATTCTTAATCTCCTGTGGATTTGTTGATACATTACTGCTACCAGCAAGTTCGTCAACTTCAGATTCAGCATCACTATCATGATCACGAAATCGTTTCACAGCAGTTCTACATTCAGGTACATCTTTACCATCACTCCTCGTGTGATCAGCCATTATCGCAAATTCTGAAATTCGATGAAGATTGGTCTGCATCTGTATCCAGCGATTCAAGGTAGGGAACCTGCTCAGAAAAATCATGATAAGAACCGGACACAAAATAAGACAACCACATATATAGGTGATCAATTACAAACTCCGGTTAATGTGAACCACTAACCTCTCAGATTGGTCAAGAGCAAACTCAAAAAATAACCTATCAGCATCAGGAGTTTGTCGAAAGCAACTTTTCAGAGATCTAGAGACAGTAGTCTCCCTGCCCCGATAAAGTATAGAACTTCCAAAGACACATGCTAATACAGCTCTAACTGGGGATAACTTGATGAGATGCTTCACTATATCCAATTGGAGAGGATAAAGAGGTAATTCAGCACCCCCAGAGAAAGGAGTGAAAGACCCAGGCTTGGCCTCTCTACATGAAGGGGATATTTCTCTATTTTCAGAGTAGTTCTCAGTGTAAGTAGGAATCACCGGGATGCAAGCCCAACCATGACCATATCTTGGAGGATAAACTGGAGGAACACAAGCAGAAACCACTTCATGGACGAAATCAGCATTCATAATCTCTGCTGCCTTTTCAGCTGCATCGGTACTTCCTTGCTCAAACACTAGACGAGTTAAAAGCTGCAAGCAAAGTGATGATCTCAAAAGTGAGCAAGTTAGACCAAATAAAAATAAGAACAATTTCATCTTTGCAAACATTTTGGGAGAGCCAGAAAGTTCAGATGAAATATTTAAGAGCAAGCATGTTCAAGGGGAAGGGACCTGCTTAACTAAATGCCACAACATTACCTCTAAAGCATGTGAGAACCTAATAAAACTCAAAGGCAAGGTTTTTATAACAAAACTTGTTCCTCATTAGACTTCAAGTAACTTTTGCCAATTCACATAATATCACCCTGCAAAATAGTAAGAAAAATATTGAAAAGAAAGCTTACGTCTTTAGGCCATTCATACACAAGTGAGAAGTAGTTGAAGTCATGAGTGGTATCAGCCCCATCAACAATGTCCCCAATAGCAGCAAGGTAGAGGACAAATTGAGAGAGAAACGTCGTCGTTCTAGAGCTGAATGGCCCAAATAATCTTTTTCCAGTTTCCTTGACATCATAGCTACCAGAAGGTATATTGTTGTCACCAGCTGCTGAAGTTGTCGGCGGCTGCTTCATGGTTTTCAACCCAAACCCAAGAACCCCATTTTTGCTGTACAATAACAATCCTTTCCTGTCAGAACGTGAGCCATCCTCCTTAATCTGTTCCCTCTCTGTTTCTTCATCGGCTAAAGCTCTTGCCAAATTGTGGAGCTTACCTAAAATTTTCCAAAGCTCAAAACTTCAGATGCATAAATTGAGAGGAAAAACATACATACAGAGAACATAAGAATCTAGCTAAACATTCAAGAAGAAGATAGACAAGAAGTTAAGTCAAAAATATAAAAGACAGAAGGAGAAACGGACACAGAAATGCACACTGAGAGGATGAAGAAAATGAAGGGAGAGAAACACTAACATAGCATCACCACTTTATTTTAATTCCCCAAACCTACAAAACTTACAACTACAAACAATAAATAGAAAAGAGAAGATCAAGAAGCAAAAACAAACCGCTAAGAAACTGTCTCTTCCCCATATGAGCATCTTCAATCATTTGATGCAGCATAGCTAGTGCACGCTCCTTATGTCCTTGGCGGTGAAAATCCTTTGAAGATAAAAGGATCATCTCTCCAGTTAAAATGTCTTGAAGAGCTGAAGGCTTATCCTGAAATTGTTGACAGTTGTTCCATCTTTTAACTCGGTAATCTACACATCAATAAAAAGATGGGAATAGAAAAGGCGACATAGCACCATCTAGTGACCAGAATTTTATCAATTTTCTCCTTTCTTTGTAATTTCTCCCTCAATTCTACTTTTGAAAAAACACCCCCCCGCCCCCCCAAAAAAAGACAATACAAACCAGTTATCTGTTCTACTACAGACTCCAAGAATCGCTTCATCTGTAACATACAAAAATCCACTGCTTCTTCTCCTCTATCAACTCTTTTGGCTTTTCCATTCGAGAATCCCATTGAATGAATTATCTTTTTCCTGTTCCCATTGTTCCATTATGTTTGCAACACTTGATTCTTTGTAGATTTTGGGTAGAAAATGTGGGGTTTCTCTGGAAAATATATCTTTGGGGCTTTCTTTGTTTCCAAGCTCATAGTTTTCCTGTGGGGGTAAGAGTTTAACTACATTCTTGATATTTTAGCTTTCTGATTGCAACTGTGCTATTCAGTTTTTTATAATTAATTTGTTTTATTGAATCACTTGTTGGCTAATTCCTGTATTGAGCTCCTCTTTCCAGGTGTTAACAATCGTTCTCTATGATTACGTCTTGATTCTCTCCTTCAACATTTGTGAGCAAAGCTAATCTCACCCATTTGGTTTTTCTGATTTCAACTGCTCTTTTGGATTTTAAATATTTGGTCAAATGCTTCATTTATTTGTCAATATAGATTTGTAGTGCTCGCAAAATAAATAAACCAGTTCAGTGGTTTGCAATTTCCTGTTACATGCATATGATGTAGATTAAATAAAGGTTTTCGCTTATTTCCTAATTCCAATTTCTCTGTTGGTATTGTTTCTACAACTCTCATATAAAATTAAAACCACTTCTTTGATTATGTGACTCTTGGCACATCGAGCATATCTCAAGCTCCAAAAGTTTGGTTTTACCCAATCACGATACTTTATGTTTTTGAGTAAAAGACATGGGAAAATGAAATTCTGATAGTTCAAGTTTCCACAGCAGGTTGTTTAATTTCAATTTTAGAATTATTTTTTACATTCTTTATTTGACGCAAAGTTAAAGAGTTTCATTCAAAAGTTTTCTCTTGCTAAGGTTGTCATGTGTCAGCACTGCTTCCAGGCTAACAACCAGCTAAAACATGCTACCTTGTAGGGTATTTTAACTTTCCATATGTTCTTCCATGGCCAGTTGCCCATCTTCTAAAGGTCTCTGTCACGACCCGAACCTAGAGTCTAGCCGTGCCACGGCGAATGTAACACCGAAGGCGCCCCATCCAAGCCTCTTCACTTGCCTATCCAAGATTTCAACCAGAGCCTCTTCATAGGTCAAGTTCTCTTCAACATCAACACCGTCCAAAGGCACAATCGTACTTGATCACCAACCAACTTCCTCAGCATGGACACATGGAATACCGGATGAATGGAACTCATTTCCGAAGGCAACTCCAATCTATAAGCCACATTACCAATCCGTTCAACAATCTCACAAGGGCCTACATATTGGGGACTCAACTTGCCCTTTTTACCAAAACGCATCACACCCTTCATGGGTGAAACCCTCACATATACCCAATCAGTGACATGGAACTCCGAATAGGACTTTTGACGACTTTGAGCCATTTTCAACTTCTCACGAATCAACTTCACCTTCTCCATAACATCCAACACCAAATCCAGGTATCTCAAACCAACCCATATCATAATTTCATCAATTTGAAGTCAAAACATGAAAACCATACTTAGATCATACTTTAAAGTCATGAAATAGATGAAAGAGATTATGGGCTCCAAGGTTGGAAGGAAACTAAGGTTGGAATGGTGTTAATGAAGCTTTCAATCTTAAATGTTATGTCTCTCCATCCCGCATTAATGGCAAGTTCAGGAACAATAACTTCTCTGGCTTCTCCTGTGAGAGATAAAAAGCTCATGAACCATCCATGTACGTTGTAATTTTTGGTGCCGAAAAACTACGACATTTGTTCTTTTGTCCTCCATCTTCTAACCAAGTTCTTGTTGTCATTAGAGGCTTCCTTGAGGATGTAACATATCCATTCCAATATCTATATTCTCAGAGTTATCCTACGCATTCTTTTTCTACTTCTCTCTATCCAATCAAACCAAGTTGTGTTGCCGAAACTCCATCTTGTAATGTCAAAGGATTTGACACCTGCGTTAAAATAAATTTTGTTGTCTACAATTGTGAAAAATAGATTTGCGGTGGAAAAGGATTGAAGCAATTCTCACAGTGGATGAGTATTGATTGACTGAGAAAGAAAGGTCTGTTGATGGTGGTTAGTACCGACATAAGCCTTCTGCTATCCTAGAAAGTAGGAGCGAGAAGGTCCTTGGTAACCATGCCTGGAAGCATTCTTTTGAAATTTCTCTACGGATGAATGCATATGAATTAGTTTAACTGATACGTCTTACCAGCATGTTGCTTAGATAAAGTGGCTTTCATGTAATTCTCTGTTCAAGAATTTGGAAAGAAGCTTTAGTAAAAACTTGATTGCGAGTTAGAAGTATTTATGATTTTTGATCTTTTGTCTTTCCTACTCTATCCAGAGTAGTGGCGATATCGACGATGATGTCACACATCGTATTGGGGCAGCATGGGCGAAGTGGAGGCTTGCCTCTGGAGTATTGTGTGATAAGAAGATATCACCTAAACTTAAAGGTAAGTTTTACAGAATGGTGGTTAGATCGTCTTTGCTATATGGGGTGGAGTACTAGCCAATCAAAAACTCACATGTTCAAAAGATGCAGATCGCGGAGATGAGGATGTTGAGATGGATGTGTGGACAAACCAAGAGTGATAAGATTAGGAATGAGACCATTCGGGAGAAGTTAAAGTGGCCCCTGTGGCTGACAAGATGAGGGAACCGAGACTGCGATGGTTTGGACATATGTACAGAAGAAGTACCGATGCTCCTGTTAGGAGGTGCGAGATGTTAGATTTAGGGGTTACAGGGAGGGTTAGAGGTAAACCGAAGAAGTATTGGGGGAGGTGGTCAGACAAGATATGGTGAAACTTCATCTCACCGAGGGCATGACCTTAGATAGAAAGGAGTGAAGGTCGCGTATTAGGGTAGAAGGCTAATAGGCTAGTAGGGGTAGGTTGATGTCTGGCCTTGTGATATAGTAGAATAGTAGGATTAGTCGTGTCTTTATATCCTGTGTTGTCATTATCCGTTTTATATTTGCTACTTGTATCGTATTTACATACTATCATTTGCATTTCATTAGTAGTCGCTTTCCTTTGTTTTTTCTCTTTTTTTCTTTTTCCTTTTTCTTTTCTTTTCCCTTATTCCATATCTAGTATCTTCTGTTTATGGAGATTAATTTTTGAGACGAGGATTTTCCAGAAACAGCCTCTCCATCTCTATGAGGTAGTGGTAAGGTCTGCGTACATTTTACCCTCCCCAGACCCCACTTGTGGAATTCCACTGGGTATGTTGATGTTGTTGTTGGTGCCTTTCCTACTCTACATTAGAAGGAAGCTCTCCAACTTCTTCCATTAAATTTCTGGCCTCATTTATTTATTTATTTATTTTTATAAGAAACAAAAGCCAGATTTCTGGCTTTATCTAAACAAGAGTCTGTTTTTGGTGGTTAAAACCCAAAGCAGTAAGGATTATCCGGAGAAAAATTGAAGGTGCATATCAAATATTACTTCCTCAAACATCAACCATTTCTTGGTATTATACACCCAAAAGAAAAGGGAAGGGAGGCAAGAAAAAAAATATAAACAAAAAGAGATATACTTACTTTTAACATCCAACAGTAACAACTACTGTTAATTTGCAGTACTTGAATCTTGTAGCGAAAGTATTTTTTCCATCAATTAGAGAAATTATTCGCACGGATTTATGGTTTGGGATCATAGAGACAAACACGTAATAAGATCTATAGAGAAGTAAGAAACCGAGTACAAAAAAAATTTAAGCGTTAGTTTGTACTTTAACGTGCTCAGAAAATAAGGGACATTTGGCATTTAACAGAAGGGAAACTTAGCCACATAGCACAGACGATACTTTAACCAAGATTACACTTTAACCAAGATTACAATTACCAGTACAAGTAAATCGAGGAATCAAGAGTTCATCACTTAATGCAACTCCACTCACCTGCTCCAGTTGTTCCTGTAGACGCTTAAGAACACGCTTGATTACTGATATAACTGCTACCTCACGAATCTGATCCCAGTAGGTTGACCCAATTTTAGGGGAATTACCAGGGTAAATCTCTGACAACATAATTTGAGCCTGCATGCACCAAAGTTGAATTGTAACCATAACAGAATAGCTCTTAATTTCAACTTGGAACAAGAATGTGGAAAAAGTGAGAATATAAATGTTTATTAATTTCAATAGAGGTAGATATCAAAGAATAGCTGGAGATTTGAGTCGACATCCAGGTCTCCAATTGGGCCAGAAGCTTTATCCATGAGTCTTTAACAATCCATACAGAACTAGGTTATTGCATTCTTAGTTTAAAAGGATATCCCACGCCATCTTGGTCAGAAGGAATCTTAATGACTGGAAATTGTGTTCCTAATTTAAAGCTGCACCACACTTCTGAGGGCTACCATCTCAGATATCAGGAGTTTTCATGACTGGTACTCCTCAATAACAGCCCCCCCCTGCCGCCCATCTCCCCCAAAAACAACCACTCCAACTGGGATTCACATACCAGGGGAATCTTCTCCATAAAATGATGATATTCTAACCTCATTAGTCCCCATTCGACCCCACCCTGCCCCTTCCGTTTATCTGAACTTGGAAAACTATTTGGAAAGGCAAAGCACCTTACAAGGTCAAATATTTTGTTCAGATTGTGACTAATGGAAAATGCCTTATCCTTGAAAACTTATGAGGAAGAGAGCCTTCATCTTTGTAGTAGAAGCATTTTTTGTGAGGAAGAAATCGACCATCTCTTCATTCATTGCAAAATCTCTAGTCAACTGTGGACTTTGGTATACAACATTTTGAATATTAATAGGTGTATGCCTAGATCTTTTTCGGAGTTTCTGCTTGCATGGCAAAGAAATGGAATTACTAAACCACTCCTTCCCATCTGGTAAAACATTCCTGCAGCCATATGTCGGGTTAATTGGAAGAATGGAACACTAGAATTTTCTAAGACAAGAACGATATGTACTTCAACTTGATACAAGTGTATATTCTTGCTTGAGTTTTTGGTGCAACATGGCAATCGCAAATGTTGTTAGCCGGAAGCCCTGCCCAACTTTCTGATTTGATTACATTCCCTGAAATGCACTCATACATTTTGGATGTACACTACTTCCAGCTTTTCAGTCGCATACAACAATAAAATTTACCTCATCAAAAAGGATCGCCCGATAAAGGTCTAATTTTTCCAGTCCAACAACTATATACTCAAAGTAATCCCATAAAGTGGGGATCTGGGGAAGATAGGTCGTACGCAGACCTTACACCTACCTTGGTTGGGGAGGTTGTATCTGATAGACCCTTGACTTGATAATAAAGTGATTAGAGGAGAAAAATAGCAAAGCGCTATAACAAATCAAGACAAATTTAAGCACGAATAGAGTTGCATTTGAATATAGTAGAATTAATAAGAGAAAATAGTCAAATGACCCCCAAACCTATTATCAGAATCCCTACTACACACTATACTTCACAGGGTTCTATCACCCCCGGACCATTTTAAAGTGAAACTAATTCCACCCTAAAATGTCATAACCAGTCACGTTTCTTGTGGAAACTCGCTAGACAAGTGTACTTCACCATTTCATCTTTTTTTTTTAATTCTCCCTCTTCCTTTCTTCCTCATATTGATCTGCTAAAGATGCTGCCATCCATGAACCTTATTCTTTAATTTCTCTCTATCATTTCTCAATATAAAAAGCAATTTTACTATTAACGCTAATTCGCTAGACCGTACCTCCTCTTGCTAATCAGATACCTCACAAGAAAAAATCTCAAGAGGATGCACAGTCTTCTTTCCTTCTTTTTCTTTCATTTACAGTTTCTTCATTCTCTGTCATAATTTCTTGAACTTATGAAATATCTGGGTTTCGAGGATTCTTAGATGAAAAAACGAATTGAGGTGTGATTAATTGATAGATTCTGAATTTTGGTGGAATTAGTTTATCATTTTGATTATAATTTTTTATGGGTTTTGCTTTTTGTTTACATCTTCCAAATTGGAGTTCTTATAGTCGAGCCAAATTGAGGTGTAGTTGATGATTAATTGATAGACTCTTGGCTTTTGAATTTCTGTGAATTAGTGTCTCATTTTGTTTTGTTTTGTGTTTCTTTTTGTGGGTTTTGCTTTTTGTTTAAATTTTGGGGTTCTTCTAATCAATAATTGAGGTGCAAATGGTAATTAACTGATAGATTCTTGGCCCTAAAATTTGGGTGAATTAGTGTCTCCTCCTGATTTTTTTCAGAGGTGTAAATGGGTTTGATTTGGTAGATGTGTTCTAAACAAATCTATTGAAGAATTATTTGTTTATAAAATGTATTAGTTATAGGTAATTCTCATATCAAACTCCAAGAGGTAGTGGCAAGGTCAGTGTATACTCTACCCTCCCCAAATACCACTTAGTGGGATTTCACCTATGTTGCTCAGGCTCTTGAAAAAGGTCAATGGGTGGGTGCCTAATTATCCGAAAGTAGTGTATTTTTAGGGGATTCGACACAGGTGTGGCATCGAAAGTGAAGAGTCCCCGCAACTAAAGATTTCATTGGGTATGTTGTTGTTATTGTCTATACCATTTATTGATGAAGCTTCAACATGACAATGGTGGAAGAGGTGTAGATAGTAGATAATAAGAAAGAGAGAAAAAAATGAAAAAGAAAAAGAGAAGAGAACAAAAATAAAAAGAAAATATATTTAAAAAATAGCCAACTCACTCTCAATGCCAACTCGGCACTTAAGGGGTCATTTATTTCATTTTATAATAGATTTGATGGGGGGTTATAATAGGACACCCGCGAAATATAAGTGAGCAATTGGGAATTAGATAATAGGTAGGGGGTATTTCGCTATTTTCTCAATTAATAACCTAACAACTAGTTGAACCAACAAGAATCAAAGTGGAAAAAATTACGATCTACAAAAAGTTATACAATGAGGAGGAAGATTGGAGACCAGTGGGAGCTGTTAACAACTGACCCACTATTACAGAACGAGACAAAGCAACTCTGCAGGAGAAGTTTGATGAGCAGGGAATGTATAATTGTATCAAGTTGTGTGCAACTAATAAAGCCCCAGGCCCTGATAGATACACAATGGATTTTTACATTAAGTGCTGGGAGGTTTTGAAGCATGACATAATGGAAGCCTTCTACAATTTCCATGCTCAAGAAATGTTTAAAAAACTTCAACACCACTTACATAGACTTGATCCCAAAGAAGAAAGGGGCTAAGGAGCTGAAAGATTTCAGACCAATAACCCTTGTTGAGAGCTTTTACAAACTGATTTTGAAGGTACTAACAGAGAGATTGAAAAGAGTGGTGGATTCCTTAGTAGATTCTCAACAGATGGCTTTCATTAGAGGAAGAGAGATTATGGATGCAGTATTGATAGCTAATGAGGCTGTAGATTCAAAAACCACACAAGGGAAGCCTGGGATACTTTGTAAACTAGACATTGAGAAAGCCTATGATCATGTCAATTGGGGGTTTATATAATAAGTCTCAAGGCAAATGGGTTCTGGTGAAAAATGGATCAACTGGGTGAAGTTATGCATGTCTACTGTGAAATTCTCCATTCTCATCAATGGAAGTCCTGAAGGTTTCTCTGATGCTCAGGGGGATTAGACAAGGAGACCCCATGTCCCCATTCCTTTTCATTCTGGCCATGGAAGGACTCAATATTATGATAAGGTAGCTAACAGCAGTGGGTGGGTATAGGTGTTTGAAGTGGCTAGAAACAACCACCTATGTATGAAGATTACCCACCTTCAATATGCAGATGACACCTTAATTTTTTGTGATGCAGAAGAAGAGCAGCTGAAGTATTTAAGAGTGATTCTAATCTTGTTTGAAGCCATTTCAGGTCTCCACATTAATTGGAGAAATAGCTAGATATGCCCCATAAACCATGTGCCTAACATGGAGCAGCTAGCCATGATATTGGGAGTTCAAGTGGGAAGGTTTCCCACAATCTACTTGGGTATGCCCCTGGGAGCAAAGTCAAAGTCCAAAGGGATAAAGGACTCAGTCCTGGAAAAGTGTGAAAAAATTGACTAGGTGGAAGTCTAACTATTTATCTCTGGGGGGTTAGACTCCCACTGGTCAATGCAGTTTTAGATGCACTACCAAACTACATGCTCTCTCTCTTCCCAATTCCTTCAGGTGTTATTCAGAGACTAGACAAGGTCAAGGAGTCCATCCTATCGCAAGGGAACAAGGAAAAAAGAGCTTTCCACCTAGTCAAATGGAAGGACATTATCAGGAATAAGAAACAAGGCGAGCTTGGCATTAGAAATCTGAAATATCAGTGCAAAGCCGTAAAGATCGAATGACTATGGAGATGTGCACAAGAGCCTCAGACCATATGGGGCAGTGCCATAAAAAGTAAGTATGAGAAAGAAGATTGTTGGGCATCCAAGGTGGTCATCACTCCCAATGGGCTCAGTTTGTGGAGATCCATTAGGTCCTTCTGGCCTTCTCTTAAAAAACAGTATGATCAGAGTGCACAACGGAGTCGCAACCATGTTCTGGAAAGACAAATTAGGGATAAGGTCATTACAAGAATTGTTCCTGGATCTTTTTCACCTTGCCCAATATCAACTCAATACAGTAGCTGAATGTGGACTCAACAAGAATGGGATATGAGATTCAAAAGAGGGATGAATGATTGGGAGATCCCAAGAGTGGTTGAACTATTCAAACAACTAGAGAGGTTTCATGGGATGCAAGGTGTAGATTGTTTGTGGTGGAATGGACACCCTAAAGGACTTTATAAAGTCAGGTTAGGGTATAAGACTTGAATCAGATAGAACCAATGAGTACTTTTTGGCCTTGGAAATATATCGGGATGACTAAGATTCCTTATAATGTTGCATTTTTCCTTGGCTTCTACCTAAAAAAGTTGTTGTGACTCATGAGAATTTAATTAACAGGAAGCTATCACTATGCTCAAGATGTTTCTTATGTGAAAAAGGAAGCTGAGACAGTGAATCACTTGTTCCTACACTGTAGTATCACAGATCAGCTATGGAAGATTTTCATCAATCTTAGGGGCATAGCATGGGCAATGCCAAGCAAGATTGCTGACACTCTTTTTAGCTAGGAGGAAGCTGGAGATGGAGCTAGGAACAGAGAGAGATGAAGGATCATCCCTTCATGTATATGGTGGACAATTTGGAAAGAAAGAAATGATAGATATTTTGAGGATAGGTGCAGTTCAGTACAAAAGATTAAGCTAATTGTATTTTGTCATTTTGCTTTTGGTGTACTAAATTGTACTCTGGGGATACAGAAATCTTAAATGTTCTAAGTACCATTTAGGTTTAATCAATTTTGGCATACCCGGTATCTAGTCCTACTCTTGTAAATATGGTTTTTCAGTACTACCTAAAGTACTGACTTGAAAACAACATGTTACCTGATTTAAAGAAAAAGAAACTGACAACTAGTTCTGTTTATGATGGTCAAAAGTCAGAAAAACATTAATATGGCGATAAGATAGTGCTAACTCTTTCTTATCTAGAAAATGAAAAACCATATATAGGATTACAGTAAAAAAATAATAACACCTATCAGCTGGAAAAAGCTAGAAAACCCAAAAAGTCACACAAGTATGCTGGAGACTACAGTGGATTCTTATGCTCCTAATAAAAAGGGACTGATATTCTCCCAATAACAAGCTACTATAAAGTATGCTATATTCACAGACTTGGCGCATTACTCGACTGCAATTAAAATAGGTGAAAACTCAAATCTATTTATCATTAGTTTACAGCGCTTCCAAAAAAGCTTGCCACATATGACATACCAACTTGAGGACCGCTGAGGATTTTCCTTTAAAAAAATCCATGAAGGATGTTATTGTACAATCCCCATTTGTTGAGTGTGAAAATACTCCCGGTAACAAAAATAAAGCCTGATATTCTGGCTTCCCTGAGAGTCCTGTAATAACCAATTTTATAAACTTTTGGTATATGTCTTATCCGCATTGTGGTAATCAAATTTATGAACTTTTAAGCATCAATAGGTAGTCACTTTTCCAAAATTAGTTTGTTGTTGGAAATAGGGGTTGGTTCTCATGAAAGTCTCTCTATTGGAAAGCTCAAGCTTTAAGATTATTCTGATAACACGTGAGCCATCAGAAAGTATTTTTCGTTGCCTTGAGAAGGGAACAGTCATCCGAAAGCCAAAACTCCAACACAGGCAGGTCTTTCGGATCCAGAAGCTTCAATTTCAAGGAGTAGATCTGCAGCACCTTATGATCCATCAACTGCCTCTACAGATGCAGAAAGCTATCAAAGGAAATGATTTCCTTCCATTGAATATAAACACTTGATTCAAGAACTTGTAGAAGCAAATTCATGTTTTTCTTTTCACATTCACCAATCAAAAATAAAGCTATTTAAAGTTGATCATGCCACTACATACCACAGAACAGTTAAATCCAAATACTCCATGTCAAGAGAAAGGATCACCAAACAACATGAATCATTGGTGAATTGGGTTGCGTTCACTTGGAAAAACACTATGATCATCATGGATTAGCAAGGAGGTCAACCCCAACCAAGAAATAAGAAACAGCAAAGACATAGTAATGATGACCAAACTAGAATAAAAGCAATCGTAGAACTGTAATGAATTGTACTATGCAATACCAAATGTAGTTGTACATACCTGACTTAACAGCTTGCAGGATATGCTTGAAGATTTTGCAGAAGTTGCAGCTATATCAATGCACAGAAGAATCTTAAAAGAAAAGGCAAACATGTCAGCGTACAACTTCATCCATGAAAAACGAGTAGGCAAGTTGACATGCATATAAACATGAAAGTGTGGGGAAAGAGACTGAGAAAAGGGGCAGGGTGTCTTACAGCTGGTAGAGGACCTAGCTGAGCACGTAAAGAAGAGAAATCCAGTTCTTGGACCGGAGAAGTTCCATCAGCAGCACGGCAAACAGCATCTTCAACCTTGCAAAAGAAAACAACAAATATGTTTAAAAATATGACTACATGTTGCAAGTTGTCTCAGTTACGCATAAATAAGTCCACTCAGTTGGCAACCATCATCATTCAACAAACATACTAACACCATGGCAAAATTAAATAGGATTATCTGGGTGGAGGATGGCATCAAAACAAATATTTCCACAATTGGCGATGAAATAAATAGTCTTGATATTATAAAGAATCCTTATTAAATTGATATTTATCCATATTGGTCAGTAATTTACCAAAGTGCTGTTGCAGTTAATATTGCAGCTGCTTCTGGAACCATATGAAGCACTAGTCATGACAAATAAAAGTGTACTCCTTACACCAGCTTAAGTTTTTAGATGAGATGGTCACACAACTCAACTATCGTATCAAAGCAAGCAAAAGTTGTGAGTTCGAGTCTCACTGCTGCCCAATATATAAAAGAATTTCCACATGCATGGCCCATGGAAAAATATAGGTCGCAAGTCAGGCGGCGTGTTGAAAGATATAATTTAACAAACAAAAATGTGCTCTGTCTAACAACTTAAACTTTTACATAAGATGATTACAACAAAATTGAGCTCTCACTAACAACTTAAACTTTTAGATAAGATTATTACACATTTCAACACCCATCACCCGTTATCCAACTTGAAAGGCCTAGTCAATCCTTTAAACTATGAACTTAAGGAACTTACAAGATGCCCACCACATGAAGAGGATAGCATATCAAGAATCCTAAGTTCACAAAGCTGAAGTATTTAAGTCCCTGATCATTATTTTTTTAAAACAAAAGAAGAGTGGGGATAAATAATTCATGCAGATTATTGAAATTAAGTGAAATTATCACTTCCTAGATTCACATCAGATCCGACATGGAAAAATTTTTAAAAAAATGTCAGATCCTTGAAATCCAACATGGGAAACTTATAATACTTGTACACTATTGTTGGTCACAAAATAATACAGAGTCTTGAAACAACTTGTCCACAACTAGCATGGATCAATTCTCTTTAGCATTTGTCAGTAAAATACCTGAAATCTTGAAAGAAATGGGCCCAAAAGAAGCAGAGCAAATATTGAGCATTCATATAGTCGACCAACTAATTTAGAATTGAAGCGATCTTTTTGTAGTGGTAATAGCTGTCAAATAATAGTACTGATGACGGTGATAATAATAATTGAACTGTGTAATCACCTCATCTAACAGTTAAAGCCATTAGAGAGGACTTCCATTTAACTACATTCTCAATGCTTCCTCACATGCCAGCTTAATTCTTTTCATAGGCCAAGTACATGGAAGTTCTTTTTTGTGAAAGGTGGCTGAGATAATAAACTTAACTCTATGATCAGCTCATCTGAAAGCTTAAGTTGTTAGGGAACTCATACATGCTCAAAAAAATTATAAAACGCAAGTATTCTTCTAATCTTAATAAAACTGTTTTCGCTCTTCAGAGACTCGTTATTTCTCTCTATATAATATAGTACGTGGGAACTATCTTTAAAGCATATTTCAAATAAAAAAAGACACCAAAACCCCCTTAGACTTGAGCAATCCATAACTTTTTATATTTTGTGCAAAGAAATACAACTTAAAGAAAGCACGATATTGCAAGAATCAAATTCTGAATGGGTCCTTGTACTATAAACTGCTATAACACTGCTGGAGAATAACCTGCTTGACAGATGCGGAAACCTTCGGAACTCATTATCACACTTGGTCAGTTTAGCATCAGTTCTAGTAAGGTGCTCTTAAAAGGAAGTCCAGCATCAATTTGCTTTTAAAAGAATTATAACCCTCATTTCCGAGTCAACTTACATGCACTTCGACTAATTCCACAAGAAACATGCTATCTCCCACCAGCACAGATACGGAATAACTCTATCGGCCATGGCCTGGACAAATTGGAAGAATCCCCTACTATTTTTTACTATGTTGCTCAAACTCTTCAAAAGTGACAGCGGGTGCGTGTCAGATTTGCAAAACCTAATATATTTTTGGAGAATCCGACCCGGGAGCGGCATTGAAATTGAAGAGTCTGCGCAACTTAGATTTTTTGCCTCGGCCAGGAATAATTGAACATGAGACTTATTATTCACAACTCACTTTATTGATGACTATGCCAACACCCTTGGGTGTTCAACTTGCTTAATTAATACTCCCTCCATCCCATTTTATGTGGATCCATTTGACTTTGCACAGTATTTAAGAGAAAATGAAAAACTTATGAAACTTGTAGATTTTGTGTGGTTGTAAATCATTTCATTAAGGGCAAAGGGGAAATTTTAAAGTTTAACTATTTCTAATTATAGAAAGGTGACATTCTTTTTGGGCCGGACTAAAAAGGAAAGGGTGCCCCATAAAATGGAACAGAGGGAGTATAGACATTTTGGGGAGACATTTAAAATATATGTAAAAGACATAGAAGTTCAGCACGGGATATCAATTCACAGACACACAAAATCAGCAGAAAAGGAACATACAGATGCTCTTCCAAAGGCGCTATCTACCCATTCAGCCAGCTCTAGTGTAGCTTTGTCTTCTGGAGGCAAAGAGAAACGGTTGACAGCCTCTTCTCCAATATCATACTTTGCCTTTTGCATACAGCTGCATTAACACAATTAGAAAAGATATAGCTTGAACTAGAAATTGACCGAATATCTATTGGTAGTAACAGTGAAGATTAACGGATAGTTTGATAACCTAATTTAACACTTAAACCTATAGCTTTGATTTACACATACTACCAGAATGCGATCGAATCAAAGTTATTATGCATCAGATATCTACCATGTAACTCTTTTCTCAGGGCCAGAACTAAAGTTCTACTTACAAGATCGACAGTACCCGATAGCTTTGATCCAGACCCAGAAATTTTTTAAGAACCAGTTTGTATGTATAACCCCGTAGACTGTCTTAAGTAAAATCCAGATCTATAAACTCAAAATCCAAAGCCCACCTCTGTCTTTCCTAGGACAGGTAAATGCTGTAATGAATTTTACAATGCAGACTATTCCAATACCTGAATTTGGAATACCCACTTAACTTGGGTTCTAAATGTAATGATAATGGCAAAATGACATGTCAAAGAATCTAAATATCCAACTCAAAACAAGGTCCCATTCTATAACACTAACCTCCCTTAGTGGTTTATAATGTTACGCTTAATTCCCTTCTTCTTTTTTTTTTTTTTTAGTTTAATGTTACGCTTAATTCCCTTATTTTGATTCTTTAACAATCTGACTAATTTGCCCGTTCCAATATACCCTTTTCTTTTTTTAATTTTGTAAACGTTCTTTTTAAAGAATTCCGTTAGTAAAAACAGAATACTTAGGGGCCGTTTAATGTGAAGGATAACACCAAATAGTCTCGGGATTAAATTATAGTGGCACTTAAGTTGTTGTTTGGTTGGCAAGTTTGGGATAACTTATCCCGGAATTAATAATTAATACCAGGATAAGTTATCCCGCAATAAAATAGACAAGTGACAAAAATATCTCCTTAAATCGTGTTTATACCTCACTTTTCACATTCATGTATATTTACATTATTTTTAATCCCACCTATACCAATATTCACTTCTTATTTTTATAATAATTCTTCATATTTTTTAATTATAAAATTACACTATATAATATAAATTTTATTTATAAACTTATTTGACTAATTCTAATGTTTATTTATATTTTGATTTCTCATAAATTCTTTTTTATTTTAACAAACTTAAAATGAAAGTTCTATTTTTAAATTAAATAAGAAGAAAATTTTAATTTTAAATACATACGAAATCATCAAAAAATAAGAATGAATATTGAATAACTACCTTCTCAAAAAAAATATTGAATAACTAAGGCTTGCAAAGAAAATATAAAAAACTAAATAAAGTGAAGGGTATTTTTGTAAATAAACAACTTTATTCTTAAAACTTATGCATCTCAACATAATTATCCCACCATAATTAATCACAACATAACTTATCCCACCATAATTAATCTCAACATAACCTATCCCATCATAACGTACTCAAACCAAACCACCCCTTAGACTTATTATCTTTTGGGAATACACCTTTATATTGCAAGAATATGGGTTTTTTTCTTGCAATAGTTGTATATCTATTTCATAGACGAAACTGTCAAGTATCAATTTAGCATTTCTGCGTTTAGCAAGACTGAGCAAGCAGGAACGTAAAGTAGGCCCCTAGGTCGGTGGGGCTTCATAAAAACTCATCTACTTTGTTTTAATCTCAGATTTTTCGCCCAAAAACCAGAGAAAATCAGAAATAAAACACAGAGGTTCTCCCTGGATGATGTTCTTAGCTCGGAAGCTAAATGAAAGTAGCTCTAGCAAGCCTGTCATTGTGGTATAATTTGTCCCATCAATTTTGTAGTATATCTCGGTAGGTATTGCGGCAGCAAGGTTTTTAGCTTCATATTGAGTTCGTGGCAAGGTTTCGAGTGTGTGTAGTGAGGTAAGAACCATATTTTAGCGGTTTACAGCTACCTTAAGCACCAAATAGTAATTTATGGTGGAATTCTGTACCGATTGTCAAATTGTAGTAATTCTTATGATGAGAATGGAGACTAATCTGTCAACGGCGAGCCAAATTTGCAGCAAGGAATTCATAAATACTGACATGCAGCACACTGAGGCAAGAGACGAAGTTTGCTCAAATTTGTCTTTGGGGAAGGATCATGGTTCAACTAAAAAGGATGGAAAAGATCAAGGGGAGAGTTTTGAGGGTCAAATGATAATTTTTGAAGATCCTATGCTCTTACAGGTAGAAGAAGCTCTCTCTGCAAAGGAAATCGAAGACAAAGCCACATTAAGGGTGCAGTCTAATGTTCTTGAGTTCAGCAGGAGGTTTGGAGCAGCTTTCGAAGGATGTGATAAAATAGCCTTTGAATTACTTATGAAGATAGACCAAAAGAGAGGCCATATAGATCAAAAGAAGGAGGTGACCAAGAGGAACAACAACCAGCATAGTATCCCGAAGGAGCTGAAAAACTTGGAATTTCACATGAACTTTAAAGACGGGGAACCTAGAGGCAGAGGGAGAATAACACCTCTTAGACTTAAATGAAGATCAATATTATTTCTTGGAATGTAAGGGGGCTGAATGGGGGGAGTAAAAGGAGTCTTATTAGGAGTTTAACTAAACATTGGGGGGCTGACATCTATGTCTTTGTGGAGACAATGTTGAGGGGAACTGACAATGCTTTATTCAAAGAGGTGTGGTATAACAGGTGGGTGGGTGAGTTCCACTTAGATGCAGTTGGTAGAAGAGGAGGGATAGTAGTGATGTGGGACAAAAGTCATTGCAAGGGGGAGTTGATAGGGAGTATTGGACAGATGCTTACATGTAAACTAGAAGGCGTCGAACAAAATCTCACTTGGTTTCTAAGTGCAGTTTATGCTGATTGCAACAGAATAAGAGGAAGGGAATTGTGGGGGCAGCTGGCATCAATTAGAAATTCCTTTAATGGACCATGGGTGGCGTGTGGTGACTTCAATGTCACAAGATATCCAAACGAGAGAACTGACAGCCACTACCCATCTGGAGCAATGACAGAATTCGCTGACTGGATCAACGAGATGGAGTTATTTGATCCTCCTTTATTTGGAGGATCTTATACTTGGAGAAGGGGTGATAACCACACAACAGCTTCCAGAATTGACAGATTCCTCTACTCTAATCAATGGGAGGAATTGTTCCCACAAATCAGACAAAGCATGCTCCCAAGAGTAGGCTCTGATCATAATCCAATAAGTCTGAACTGTGGAAAGCTAAATCTCAAGAAAACTTATTTTAAGTTTGAGCAACAGTGGATGAGGGTGGAAGGGCTCAGATAAAAAGTTAAAAGAATGGTGGGCATCCTTCACTATTAATGGAACAGCTTCTTATAGGTTGGCAACGAAACTAAAGCTGCTCAAAGGGAGACTAAAGGAATGGGAGCTAGAGAATAGAGGCAATTGGAAACATAGAAAGGAGGATGTGCTGAACCAGATTGCTAACCTTGAAACAATCCAGGAGCAAAGAACAC
The DNA here is from genome assembly GCA_038996855.1 of Solanum aculeatissimum. Taxonomy (NCBI): domain Eukaryota; kingdom Viridiplantae; phylum Streptophyta; class Magnoliopsida; order Solanales; family Solanaceae; genus Solanum; species Solanum aculeatissimum. The sequence continues at coordinate 1,107 of JBCEWC010007674.1, read as the reverse complement.
TTAATGAAGACGAGAGGTTACATAAAGCTCAGTTATTCAATGAGTTAGCAGAAATTTCCAAGAATGAGGAAATAGCTTGGAGACAAAGGTCTAGGGTACAGTGGCTCAAGCAGGGAGATAAAAATACCAAATACTTTCATAGAATGGCCACATCTCATAGAAGATTCAATACAATCGAAAAGTTAGAAGTGGAAGGTGTGACTGTTTCTGAACCAGAAGTGATCAAGCATCAAGTTGTAAGATTTTATCAGAAACTTTATAAGAAAACAGAACAATGGAGGCCACTTTTTAATCTTCAAGGGAGTGAAATCATTAGTGTGGAGGAAAAGGAGCGGGTACAAAGACAATTTGAGGAAGATGAAGTCCTAGAGACACTCAAGTTGTGTTCCAGTGACAAGGCTCCAGGCCCTGATGGCTTTCCGATGAGTTTTTTATCAGAACTTTTGGGAAATGCTGAAGGAAGACATTTTGAGCACCTTGAGGCAGTTCCATGACCACCAAGTGTTTGAGAAGAGCCTGAAGGCAACCTATGTTGCATTGATCCCCAAGAAGGTGGGAGCTATGGAATTGAGAGATTTTAGACCTATAAGCTTGATAGGTGGTATTTACAAGATTATTGCCCAAGTTATTAGCAGAAAGGTTAAAAAAAGTGATCAATAAGCTTGTGAATAAGCACCAAATGGTCTTCATAAAAGGTAGGCAGATCATTGAGTGAGTGTGTAGACACAGACTCAAAGAAGATGATCCAGGAATTGTGTGTAAGTTGGACATAGAGAAGGCTTATGATCATGTCAATTGGACCTTCCTGATCAGGATTCTGGAGCAAACGGGTTTTGGGGAGAAATGGCTGAAGTGGATTGAATTTTGTATAAAAACTGTTAGGTTCTCCATTTTAGTGAACGGATAACCTGTTGGTTTTTTCCCATCAGAAAGGGGTCTAAGGCAGGGAGATCCACTCTCTACTTTCCTCTTCATCTTAGCAATGGAGGGCTATAACAGTATGATGAGAGTAGCCATACAAAACAGTTGTCTAAAAGGCTTCAAGGTTAGCAACTCTTCAGGAGGGGAAATGCAGATTTGCCATCTGCTCTATGCAGATGACACAAT
>JBCEWC010007673.1:0-21090 GCA_038996855.1 Solanum aculeatissimum | reverse complement strand
CTTGAGTCCCAAGTCCCGAATCCCTTAGAGCTTATGTGTTATGTGCTTAGCTTCTGCGTTTCCGAACCGATGATGTGCGTAATGATGCTATGATGGCTTGATCGAGGACTTTCGAGTTCTCCTTCGCCATATCACATCTAGGCCCCCTATTCGGGTCGTGACAGTAATTTTCATCCTAGTTAATGTAATCGCACGGTAATTATAAGTGTTTTGTTTGGTTGAACAGGTGTAATTATAAGGGTTATATTAAATTTTGTAATTAAAAGTTAATTATCTAAAATTAAAAATTTATATTTGAAAAATAAGGATATTTAATAAATAATATTAAATTCAATATTTAAGAGATGTATTGTCTTTTGAAAATATATTAATTAGTAAACATATGTTCTTAACTTTTAAAAAATTCAATATATGTTTTTCGAATTAGTATGTTTTGATTAAATTAATCATAAAAATGAAAAATATAAATTTTATACGAACATATGAAATACAATGTTTGACAAAATATAAATATAAAATCATAAAAAATTATTACAATATTTGACAAAAAGATAATCTATCAAATCTAACTAAAAAAAAGGCTTGTAATGTAAAATATCAAGTCATATACTATTAAAACAAGGGAAAGGGTAAAAAATGCTCGTAAACTATATGAAAGGAACAAAAATACCTTTCATTTATAGTTTAGTCCAAAAATGTCCTTATTATTATTTAATGGGTCAAAACTGCCCTTCTAGTTTAAGTTTTAAATTACAAAAAAATTAATATAATACTCTAATGTCAAATTTCAATATAACGTGCATAAATATGATTTAAGGAAAAATATAAGTTTATAATTTTATTCAACAATAAATTCAAGTTTAATTTAAAAATTAGAATACTAATAAAATCATACTAATAAAAAACAAAATAGATAAATAAAAAAGATAATGTGAAAATGCATTGAATCACACGAACTAAAGGTTGAGACTGAAAATACAATGAAATGAAAAATAAATATTATAAAATAAAATATATTTTTAAAAATATTAAAATAATAAAAATTAAAAGAAATTTAAAATAATAAAAATAAATAAATTAATAAATTAAAAGAAAAAAATAAAAGAAAGAAAGTAAAAAATAAACAACTTGTAATTACACCATGTAATTACCTGAAGTTCACACCCCCCCCCCCCCCCCTTGCGAATTAGATAGTGTAATTACACCCTTCCAATTACACCCAATTATCTGTCCAACCAAATCCAATTACCAAGATGAGTTTCCAAACATGCCCTTATTGTGTTATGGTCAGAAATTCTAAGTTAATCCATGAGTAAACATAATGTAAAAATAATATTCTAAGCACTTCTAATATGAATAAGTAAAGCTCCAAATATTAAATTAACTTTGCTAATGTAGCCTATGAAATGATGTGCTTTTTGATTCACCAATCCAACACTGTTGTTTTTGCTATTAAAATATAAAAATAAATAAAAAATCGTGAAAGAAATAAATTTCCTTCCAAATCCAGAAAATTTGTGTTTGCTTAAATAATTTAATCCCCTCACACTTGACCAAGATTTGAGTCAATCTTCCATATATAGAAATATGCCATATGTAGAGAAACTGTATCATCATTGTATCATGTCACTATTTAATTTACGCCCTAGACATTACACGACAATCACAATCTCAAAGGATCCCAATCAAGCCTCTTAGCATACATAATATTCACAATATAAGAAGAATATCAATAAATCTAAGTGAACCACTTGGCCTGATCACTTGTTCAATCAACAGTTGAAGACTCATTCAACTATAAGAAGCCAATAAAACAGATAATATAACTCAATAAATCTAACTCAAAGGATAAGGGCCAAAGCCCAACAATCTAACTCCAATTTAACATCAAGAGAATAGTCTAAAATAAACAAATCAACAGACAACGATCTCAACATTCAATCAATCACTATCTAGTCTATGAAGCCTATATCACTATTATCTAGATGGTGCCAATGACAAGTTCATGACTATCACAAATTAAAATAAAATATTTACTCAAAGACTCTAAAATGATATCCTTCGAATGCAGTGGAAGATTCACTAATTAACTGAATATAGATGAGATCCTCAATGAAGCGTTTGTTGATGGTCTCTAGTAACTGTCTCTACATCATGAAAAACTCCCGACCAAAATAAATGTCAGTACGTGGAATGTACGAACAGGTAAAATGGCAGAATGAAACATGCATCAAGATGAAAAAACATCAACTTAGATACTCAAATCAAAAAGATAAAGAACTCAATCAAAATGTGATAAGTTTAAAGCAAGAATAAGGTTTAGACAGAGACTAATCATATCCAATCCAATCCAATCATTAGAGTACTATCAAGACCTATTTGGGAGGTTCTCTTATCTAATCACAATCACTTATGAGCTAGTGATCGTACAATAATCTTATTGATGTTGTCACAATCGTCCAATATTTTACCAGGGTAAAGGACGAATCAACCAATCATAGATCCAGGCTAATCAATCAAGTCCACTTAAGGGACAACATAAAAGGAATTCATACAATTTACAGTTGAATTCTCACCTACATTTGGCTACATAGTTATTGAGTTCAAGTTGTTACTTACACTTACTCAATTCGGTGTTTGATACTCCTTTCAAGACTCAATGCCCATAAGACCCTGTCTAATTAGTTTAATCTATCAAATCAACAAGTCTCATGTGGACTCTCACCAGTTCTATCACAGTCAAATCTTTAAACCAATAAATATATCTAATAAATCCCAATCACATCATTTCAAGAGTAGTTTGGATATGCATTTATGACAACACTTAGTTTCATTCAATCATTTGGACAAAAGGGGCCTTCTAGTCTCATTAAGCTTACATTTATATTTAATACCATTCACATTCATAGATTCCAGAATTCATGTTTTTAGTCCAAATAAATACATCTAGGCATTCAAGTCTAAGCGACAATATAGCTAGGTTCTATGTAGTCAAAGATGCAATTCATTTGTTCAAGAAATTAACTCATGAGAACTATCAATTATTTAATAGTATCAAAGAATATTCTAGGATTCAGGGTAAATCTCAAGAAAATATTCATGGAAAGCTCAATTGTTCACAATTCAATCAATCATATCTATGGGGCACATAGAAGAACTTAATCTATATTTTGGATAGTCTTTTATATCTGAAAAGAAAACACTCACTAAGCACCTTGGACTGAATCTTGAAGATGTGAATTCTAGCTTCTTCCTTGGGAGGATTTCGAATGTGAGAAATTTGATATACCAGAGGATTATGTGTTAATAGGTAGGTTATTATGGTGTAAGATAGGCTTAGAAAAGTTACTGAGGGTAAAATATCAAAAATATTGTAACACCCTGCATGTTGATAGCCTGGAAAGATTGAAACGTAATGATTCTGATGTTGGTTGGATCCTATGAGTCATTCTATGATCCGTAAAAGGAACCATGGGTCATTTTCACAAATATGTCTATTTCACCGAGCCTCTCTTCGAGATAGTGCCCAGATCGTTACACCTTTTGTGTGGATCGGAACTTATCCGACAAGGAATTTTGATACCTTAGGACCGTTATAGTTATGGCCACCGTTCATCGGGGTTTCGGTCGTCGGATCCTATCGATTTAGGTATAAGATACTATCATTACCGCCTGAACAATTAGATATCCAACCTGTAATCGTGTGGGTGGGTTCGTGGAATGCGCCCAGTGAAAATAAAAATTTGAAGAATTTCTGGAAGTTGACTTACGAGTAATCAATACGGATCATATGAGGAAACACGACCTGTCAAAGGGTTCGTAGAAAGAAGTCCTGAAGGACCTAAATTTTTCTAAGTCTTGATCACTTCTACGGGAGGACTTATGGACCGTATAAGAAACGATGAGTCGTCTTGCATGTTCATGGATTAGAAGCTATAATTCTCGTAGCTAAACTTTTGTCGCACATGTTTCTACGAGCCAACTCACGGTCCGTAGGTTGAACCGTGACCCGTAAACAGGGTCTCGTGGATGGCTCCGTCAATTTTTAATGAAGGGTATTTTTGATATTTCTAATTCTTTTAAGTCCTAAACTATGTTGTTTTGGATCTCTTAACTACCCTAACTAGCCTAGTGCCTATAAGTCCTATTCCTAATTCATTCAAAGTCATTCCTCTTCAAAATTTTAAGGGTTCTCAATATTTCTCACTCTAAGCCAAGGGTTTCATTGAAGCTAGGGTTTGAAGATTTGATCAAGGTTTTTCCAGAATTTCATCCCCAATTCCTTAAGGCTTTACTTGAGATATGTAGGACTTTATTCATGGATTAGTTTCATTCATTAATCCCAATCCAAAGCCTTCTTTTTACCTAAATTTCATGATAATTTCTTATGGGCTTTTATGCTACGATTCCCAATGTATGGTATATTCTATGATTTCTAAACAAATCTATGCATGAATTATGATAAATCACATGGTGTATATAATTTCTAAGTGAAAGTATATGATTTCAATGTATGCATGATTAGGGCTTAATGATTTGATGAAGGTTCATTTACTAATGATCCAAATTAGTTTTAATTGTCTGTTATTTGTATGAATTTCATTCATTGCATGATTTTAACTCAATTATTCATAGACCCAAACTTAGCCCTAGTTTCTCATGATAAAGCTATGAGTTTTCATGTCTATGATTTCAACTACGTAAAGCCATGTTTTATGACAATGATGATGCTATGATCAAGCGGGTGATGGAAACCTACATGTTTATCAATATGATTAAGGTGGGAATGCCTACCCATATTTTATGAAAAGCTAAAGTGGATGGACTATTCTTATGACATAAGATGTTTTCATGAAAGAGTATGATTACTATTTTACAAAGCATTATATTAATGGAGTACGAATTATGTTAAAACTATGTATATGTATGATTTATGTATTCCATGGGATATGACTTAGCATAGAGAGGGATTTGGTAGATTCCATAGTCCCTTAACTATGTGCCACAATAGGAATGATGTTCATGTTTTTATGTCTTAAAGATGTGATAATGGATCCATATAGCTTCTAATGGACATTTACCATGATAGGGTAGAGCCTAAAGGGTGGGTTCAAATCATGGGTTCTCACCATGCTAGGACAAAGCCTATAGGGTGAAGATCGAGTTTACCTTGGCAAAGTAGACTCCTCTTTAGCTTGATGTCGAGGGAACACTAAGATTCCATGTAATAGTTTGTATGGTCTTATACATTAGTCATGGTCTTATTACCACATATGTACATTGAGATGATGAAAGGTTTGATGATATCTATTCTAATGATTTTAAACTTGCATTGCCCATGCATATTGTATCCTTATCTTATTGCTTACTATTATGCATATTAATATTATTATGATGTCCTTTGATTCATGGAATACCTACATACTTAGTGCATTCCATGTACTAATGCATACTTCTTTTTCTACATGATCTAACCATGTAGGGACGGACAACGAGGTGACTATTCCATTTCATGGCTAGATTTGGGCTCTAAGATAGAAGATTGTTGGTGAGTTCCCATGCTTTGAGAACAAATCCATTTAGGATGTTTCTTTGTTTTGAGACTTTATCATTTTCTTTTGATGTATATCTTGAGGGTGAGCTAGTATACTATGTTCTAGACCCCCAAGATCCTAGATGTAGAGCCATATTTTGGACACTATGGATTGATGTAAAAGTCCCCTATGGGAACTATGGTATTTTCATATTTTACATGTTATCTTTGTTTATTCTCTTATGTATGCTTACTTTACCTTATTATGCTTATGGTATTAACACGAGACTTGGATGGGATGCCTTCGGGTGTCACTTCTCCATGTCAGGGCTACGCCCTAGGTTCGGATCGTGATAAAAATGGTATTAAGAGAACAAGGTTTGAAAGCATCCTTGGGAGTCCAGCATGCCGCGTCCAGTAGAGTCTTGTTCATTGGTGTGAAGCGCCCCACATACATGAATAGAAGGCTATGAGACATTTAGGAAAACTTTACTTCTTTTTTGATCTATGTCATGCCTTTCCAATTCCCGTGTCCTAACATTTGTCCTTTGATATTTTTAGAAGATGGCTCCACGACGTGCTCCTTTACCTAGGGTAGTGAATACTAATAAGGGCCAAGTTCCTCCTATTCCTCAAGTCCCTTAAGTGGACCAAGTCTCCGATGATTAGTTCAGAGTCACTATCACTATGTTGGCTTAAGTTGTTGTTTCTCCAAGGAATCCTACTCTAACTTCAAGGATAAGGGATTTTGCTAGAATGAATCCCTTTGAATTTTATGGTTCTAAGATGGATGAGGATACATAAGAGTCCATTGATAAAGTCTACAAGTGGTAGATATTATGAGGGTACTATTTGCGGAGAGAGCCAAATTGGCAGCTTATCAACTTAAGGGAGTTGCACAAGTGTGGTTCACTCAATGGAAGTTTGAAAGAGTTGAAGAAGGTGTTATTAATTGGGAGATGTTTAAGGCCACTTGCCTTGATCATTTCTTTCTACTTGAACTAAGGGAAGCCAAAGTGATAGAATTCATGAACTTGAAGCAAGGTGGTATGAGTGTGAGAAAGTATGCCCTCAAGTTTACTAAGTTTTCCAAATTTGCTCCTTTCTTGGTGGCTGACTCTAGGTCCCGCATAAACAAATTCACTTTGGGTGTGTCCAACTTGGTAAAGATGGAGTGCAAACCCCAATGCTCATTAAAAAATTGATATCTCTAGACTCATGACTTATGGAAAACAAGTGGAGAGTGAGAAACTTCAAAAGATGAGGATGAGAGAGTCCAACAGAGATTGACATGATGGTGGATTTTCTTGTGGTAAGTCTGGTAGTGGCCGATTACAACAAGGCCAAGGGTCCTCATAAGGTTCTTCTCAAAGGTTTGACAAAGAAAAATGGGTCAATCCTAAAGCTCAAGGTGATATTATAAAGGGTAGTACTACCCCTTCTAGGTTTTCCAAGTGTGGGAAGAACCATGCGGGTGAATATTTGAGAGATACCAATTCTTGCTTCAGTTGTGGAAAGGTGGGGCACAAGATCACCGAATGTCCTAATGTTGCTAATAAGGGTAAAGAAGGGCATCTACAAGGTCACGTAGCTCAAAAGAGGCAAGCATAACAAGGTGCCCAAGCTCAAGGTGGTGGTCCCCATGGTAATCGGTTCTATTGTTTTAATGTTAGGAAGGAGGTTGAGGAGGCTCCCAATGTAGTTACCGGTATGTTAAGAGCCTTTGATCATGATGTGTATGCTTTGTTTGACCCCAGTTCTAATATGTATTTTGTTACTCCTTACCTTGTCATAAAGTTTGACGTATCTTCAAAAGTTTTGTTAGAATCATATTCGATCTATACTTTTATTGGTCAGTCAATCCTAGCCAAGAAAGTCAGTAAAAATTGTCTTATGTCGGCCTTGAATAAAATCTTCCTATGTGATCTAGTTGAGCTTGATATGACCGATTTTGATATTATTCTTGGTATGGATTGGTTGCATGCATTCTATGCCTCTATTGATTGTAGGACTCGTAAGGTCACATTCCAAGTTTCTAATGAGCCTATCTTAGAATGGAAGGGAACCAATTCGGTGTTCAAGGGTCTCTTATGTGAAAGCCATGAAAATGATCTCTAAAGGTTGTCTATATCATATTTTCTGAGTCATGGATGTTGAGTCACATGTTCCTACTCTTGATTTGGTCTTTATAGTTAATGAATTTCCTGATGTATTCCCCAATGATTTTCCCGGTGTTCCTCCCATAAGAGAAATTCATTTTGGTATTGAGTTTATGCTCGACACCCAACCTATTTCTATACCTCCATACTAAATGGTCCTGGCGGAATTGAAACAATTGAAGGAACAATTGAAGGACTTGCTTGATAAAGGGTTTATAAGGCCTAGTGTGTCACCATGGGGTGCTCCTGAATTGTTTGTATGGTAGAAGGATGGATCACTTCGGATATGTGTGCATTATAGGCAATTGAATAAAGTAACAATAAAAAACATGTATCTACTTTCAAGGATTGATGATCTATTTGATCAACTCCAAGGTGAAAGCTAATTTTCTAAGATTGACCACCAATTCGGATATCACCAATTGATGGTGAAGGAAGATGACATTCCAAAGACGACATTTAGAACTCAGTATGGTCATTTTGAATTCCTAGTTATATCATTTAGACTAAAAAATATCCCTGCAACTTTTATATATTTGATGAACTTGATCTTCAAACCATACTTAGATATGTTTGTGGTGGTGTTCATAGATGATATTTTGGTTTACTCATGGGATGTGAAGGATCATGAAAACTATTTGAGGATTGTGTTGCAAACATTGAGAGATAGGCAACTTTTTGCCAAGTTCAAAAGGTTTGAGTTTTGGCTAAGAGAGGTAGCTTTTCTTTGCCACATTATTTTGGGTAATGTTATTAGAGTTGATCCAAAGAAGTTAGAGACGATGAAGAATTGGTCAAGACCATTGTCTCCATCCAATTTTAGGAGCTTTTTGGGTTTGACCGGATACTATAGAAGATTTGTTGAAGGATTTTCCTGTATTGCATCTCCTTTGACTAAGTTGACCCAAAGAAGGTGAAATTCCAATAGTTCGAAGAATGTGAAAAGAGTTTCTAATTGTTAAAGGACCATCTTACTTCGACTCCTGTTTTGATATTGCCCGAAAGTCCGAATAGTTTTGTTGTGTATTGTGATCCCTCCAATATAGGCTTGGGTTGTGTTTTGATGCAATAATGAAAAGTCATTGCCTATGCTTTGAGGCAATTGAAGGTGCATGAAAAGAACTACCCAACGCATGATCTTGAGTTGTTGGCCGCTGTTTTTTACATTGAAGATTTGGTGATACTATCTCTATGGTGTGCATATTGATATATTCACCGACCATAAGAACTTGCAATATATGTTTAGTCAAAGGGATTTAAACCTAAGGCAAAGAATGTGGTTGGAACTGTTGAAGGATTATGACATGAGTGTGATGTATCACCCCGACAAGGCTAAAGTTGTGGCCGATCTATTGAATAGAGTTTCTATGGGAAACATGGTGCCTGTTGAGAATGGGAACAAAGAGTTGTATCGTTTATCTCGGTTGGGTGAGAGATTGAATAATTTGAGTAATGGTGGTATGTTGGTACCAAGAAAAGTGGAATCATCTTTAATAGAGGAAGTAAAAGCAAAGCAAGACATAGATCCTACTTTGGTTGACTTGAAGTAGTTGGTGGTTGATAAGAAGATAGAGGTCTTCTCACAAGGGGAGATGGATTGTTACGTTACTAAGGGCGGTTGTGTGTGCCTAATATGGATGGCTTAAAGGAGAGGATACTTGATGAAGCTCATAATTCTAAGTATTTTATTCATCCAGGATCCATCAAAATATATAGAGATTTGAGGGAAGTGTATTAGTGGAATGGCATAAAGAAAGACATAAAAAAGTGTGTGATGGGATGTGCAGATTGTCAACAAGTGAAGGTGGAACATTAAAAACCCGGTGGTTTGACTCAAGATATTGAGATACTGACTTGGAAATAGGAGGAAGTGAATATGGATTTCATTACGGGTTTACCAAAGATGAGAAGGCAATTTGACTTAATAAGGGTGGTTGTTGATAGAATGACAAAAACAACCTATTTTTTATAAGTAAAGACTTCTTATGGTGCTGAAGATTATGCTAAGGTCTACATTCAAGAATTGGTAAAATTGCATGGAGCGCCATTATCTATTATATCAGATAGAGGTGTTCAATTTACTTCTCATTTTTGGAAATTATTCCAAAGAGGCCTTGGTACAAAGATGAAGTTAAGTACCGCATTTTATCCTCAAATGGATGGACAAGCCAAAAGAACAATCCAAAAGTTGAAAGATATGTTAAGGGATTGTGTACTTGATTTTAAAGGAATTGGAATGATCACTTACCTCTTATTGAATTTTCTTATACTAATAGTTTTCATTCAAGTATTGGTATGGCTCTGTTTGAAGCTTTGTATGGAAGACGATGTAAGTCCCCTGTGGGATGGTTTGAAGTTGGAGAAAAGCCCTTAATTGGACCAGATTTGGTACTTGATGCTATGGAGAAAGTGAGGGTCATAAGAGAAAGATTGAAAGTTTTCCAAAGTCGTCAAAAGTCACATGTCGATGTTAGAAGAAGAGAATTGGAGTTAAATGAAGGTGATTGTGTGTATTTAAAGGTTTTCCCAATGAAAGGAGTAATACAATTTGGCAAGAAAGGCAAGTTGAATCCTAAATATGTGGGACCTTATAAAATAGTGAAAATAGTGAAAATAGTTGGGAAGATACCTTATGAGCTAGATTTGCCTATGGAGTTAGCCATGGTTCACCTCGTGTTTCATGTGTGTATGTTGAGAAAATGCATGGGTGACCATAATTCTATTGTTCATTGAAGGAGGTACCTATTGAGAAAGATTTGACTTATGAAGAAGTGTCGATTGAGATTTTATACTGTCAAATGAAGAGATTGAGGAATAAAGAAGTTGCATCCATTAAAGTGTTACGGAGAAACCAACAAGATGAGAGTACTACTTGGGAGGCCGAGGCGGACATCATGAAAAGATATCCTTACCTCTTTCCTTCTGTTCAAGCCTAAGGTACTTAATATCATCCATTCCTCTAAAGTCCTCACGAATACATGTCTTTTGTTAAGTCGCATGCATCCATGATCACGAAACTATTTTTAAATTATGTTTGATGCATAAGTTTGATGATTTCATGAAAATGGTGATTGAGTTGCATTTTTTCATATATGTTATAACATGACACTGTGTCTGCTCTATTCAAGCATATTTCTGTCTCATTTGAGGACGAATGATTCCAAGGGGGAGATATTGTAACACCCTGCATGTTGATAGCCTTGAAAGACTGAAAGTTGATGATTTTGATGCTAGTTGGATCCTATGAGCTAGTTTAAGGCTTGTAGAAGGAACCACGGGCCATAAGTGGGTTCGTGGAATGCGACCACTAAAAAAAAGGTTCGTAGAAAGGAGTTCTAAAGGACCTGAATTTTTCTATGTCTAGATCACCTCTATGGGAGAACTTACGGCCCGTATAAGAAATGACGAGTCATCTTGCATATTTGTGGATTAAAAGTTGTAATACTAATAGCTCAACTTTTGTAGCACATATTTCTACGAGCTAAGTCACGGTCCGTAGGTTGAATCATGGCCCGTAGACGGGGTCTCATGGACGACTCCGCCAGTTTTTAATGAAGGGTGTTTTTGACATTTCCAATTCATTTAAGTCATAGACTACGTCGTTTTGACTCTCTTAACTATCCTATCTGACCTAGTACTATAAGTCTTTTTCCTAATTCATTCAAAGTCATTCCTCTTCAAAGTTCTAAGGGTTCTCAATTTTTTCTCTCTAAGACTAGGGTTCTATTAAAGCTAGGGTTTGAAGGTTTGATCAAGGTTTTTCTAGAATTTCATCCCCAATTCCTTAAGGTTTTACTTGAGGTATATAGGGCTTCATTCATGGATTAGTTTCATCCAAGAAACCTAATCCAAAGTCACCTTTTTAGCTAAATTTCATAATAATTTCTTATGGACTTTTATGATACAATTCTCAATGTATGATTATGAATTTTTCATGATTTCTAAACTTATATATGTATTAATTATGATGAATCACATGATGTATATGATTTCTAAGTGAAAGTATATGATTTTAATATATGCATGATTAGGGCTTAGTGATTTCATGAGGGTTCCTTAACTAATGATTCAAATTGGTTGTAATTGCATGTTTTCTCTATGAATCCTATTCAATTGAATGATTTTGACTAAATTTTTCATGAACCCACACTTAGCCCTAGTCTCTCATGATAAAATTCATGGATTTCCATGTCTATAATTTCAAGTACGTAAAGGCATATTTTATGACAATGATGATGCTATGATCAAGAGGGTGATGGAAACTCACATGTTTATGAATATGATTAAGGTGGAAATATCTACCCACATTTTATGAAAAGCTAAAGTAGATGGACTATTCTTATGGCATGAGATATTTTCATCAAAGAGTATGATGACTATTTTACAAAGCATGACTTTAATGAAGTATGAATTATGTTAAAACTATGTATATGCACGATTTATGTATTCCTTGGGATATCGCGAAGGCTTTGGTAGATTATATAGTCCCATAACTATGTGCCACCATAGGAATGATATTCATATTTTTATGTCTTAAAGGTGTGCTAATGGATCCATATAGCTTCTAATGGAGATTCACTGTGCTAGGTTAGAGCCTAAAGGGTAGGGTCAAATCATAGGGTCTCACCGTACTAGGATAAAGCCTATAGGGTGAGGACCGAGTTTACTTTGACAAAGTAGACTCCTCTTTAGCTCGATGTAGAGGGAACAATGAGATTCCATGTAATAGTCTGCATGGTCTTATATGGCGATTACGGTCTTATTCCCACATATGTATATTGAGATACTGAAAGGTTTGATGATGTCTCTTCTTATGATTTTAAACTTACATTGCTCATGCATATTGTATCCTTATCTTATTGCTTATGATTATGCATATTGATATTATTATGATGTCCTTTGATTCATGGCATACCTATATACTTAGTGTATTTCATGTATTAACTCACACTTCTTTTCCTACATGATCTAACCATGAAGGGACAGACTACGAGGCGACCATTCCATTTCGTAGCTAGATTCAGGCTCCAAGATTGAAAATTTTATGTGAGTTCCCATGCTTCGGAAATAAACCCATTTAGGATGTTTCTTTGTGTTGAGACATTATCATTTTCTTTTAATATATATCTTGAGGGTGAGTTAGTATGCTATGTTCTAGACTCTGCCAAGATCATATGATGTAGAGGCATGTTTTGAACACTATGGACTGATGTAAAAGTCCCCTATGGGAACTATGGTATTTTCATATTTTACATGTTCTACTTGTTTATTCTCTTATGTATGCTTACTTTACCTTATATTGATTATGGTATGAACATGAGGCTTGGATGGGATGCATTCAGGTGTCACATTCTTCGTGTCACGGCTAGGCTCTAGGTCCAGGTCATGACAAATATCACTACAAAAAATTTAGCGTTTAACGACGGATTATAGCAACAAACATATTTCTGTCGCTATATAATGACGGATTAGCTACAGATCCATAATTATATCGCTAAAAGAAGTAGAAGTAAATCAACAAAATATATAGCAACGAAATATTGAATCTGTTGCAAAACATTGGTGCTAATATTTCTCGCCATAAATTTAGCTACAAAATTACCGATAAAAAGATGGCGGTATAAATATTATTTTATAGCGACAGAATGTTCGTTGCTAAGATTTTAAATATTTATATGCACAGTTGCTACCAAATATATTTTTAGCTATTATTTAGGAACAAATTAAAATATTTTTTTTGTAATTCTGTCACTAATCCGCAGCAGGGATTTTGAAATAAGTATACGGATTTATTAAATTAGATCCAAATATTTACTTGGAAATCCCTAAACGAAAAATTCTCTCTGGAGATGATGAACTCTCCAGAGAACTTGCAAAACTAAGGTTTTGTTGATACAAATTATTTCTCCAGTGAACTATTTCTCCGATGAACTACTCTCTGGCGGCTAAGGTTTCTCTTTAGCAAATCTATTACGAAACTAGGGTTTTGTTGATACAAATTGTTTCTCCGGCGAACTGTTTCTCCGATGAACAACTCTCTGGCGGCTAGGGTTTCTCTTTAGCAAATCTATTTGGCGAACTACTCTCTGGCGAAACTAGAGTTTCTCTCTAGTAAATCTATCTGACGAACTCGTTCTCTAACAAATCTATCCAAGAAATCTCTCTCAAGGTGAACCCTCTCTCAAAGATTTCATCAGGTAACATATGTGTCATTTTGTTTGATTTAGTATCAAAAGTTAGATAGATAGTAATGGAAGGATTTAACCATTTTGTTGGGACTAAAAAATCTCAAGAAATGTTCAAATAGGATCTTTTGCAAGTCTTGAGAGCAAACTAAATGAAAATAAACTTTATCATGTATGTGGCTAATCATTCACGCTCACTGATGGCGATTAAGTGCTCGTCGATTTCCTCGACAGTTAACACTCTAATGACAGGATCTTCTTTCCTCACAACACCAACCTCAATTTCACTGGCCTTGAAATCCTCTTGTAGAACAGACTGAAGAGCAGAAATTATAGTCTGAACAATTTAGTCATAGGAGAAAACAGGGTTATTTTTCATTGTATTCTCCAAAAGGTTAATTGCATCTTGCTCTTTAACTCAAGCATTTATAGCCTTATGACCAAAAAAATGACCAGCAGGGTCACATTTGAATAATTGAGGCTCTTTCTCCTTATCAATGCACAAAATCATAGCAACTACTCCATGGGGTCTCATATATGCATGTTGTGTGTAAACCTAGGACTTGTCTGCAATCCATTTAGACAGTACATCTGCTGGCATTTCATAACCATATTTAAAGCGAAACTCAGTAGCTTCATTTTGAGCTTGTTGAATCAAAGTTCTTGCATCAGTTGTCATGCCAATAGCCAATAGTCCAAGATACTTAGTAATTAGGAACAAATGGAATACATTGGTCTGATCTAATAACTTGTCAGGGATTTTCTTTTGTTTTTTCTTTTAACTATATAAATATAAGCAGTTGCTACTGACTAATAGTCTAATAGATTCCACTTCATCATAAATATGAACTATTGTCACTTTATCACAAGAAAAAATGCTAACAACAAAGGTCCCGTGACTTCTACCGAGCTGAAAATACTTATATTAATTCTAAAAATTCATTCTAAGGATCAAAACAAAAGTAAAATATAAATTTTGGTAGACTTAATTTTCAACTGCTTATTCTGTATATCAACCCTAAACTTATTCATATCAAAATTCAGGGCCTTCATTTTCAGTGACTAAAGTTTCTTTGTTGTGTCACCCTGCATAACTGCAATATCTTAAAGGCCTAACACATCGTTTCAGGTTGTTACTGATATTCAGGTAAGTAAACAATTAACTCAACAAATATATTTTCTTGGTCTGACCTTGATTTTTGAACTTGTTATTACTTGTATTTTTAAAAAATAAAATACATGAGGCTATTTTGATCAGTTTAGTTATCCTTTTCTATTTATTTTTACTCGCATTTTGAGTCAGCATCTATTTGTATGTCATTACTCATTCAGTGATAATTTAAATATGAAATGCTTGCACCTCTACCATGAAGTTTGCATTTTAGAGTGGATCTTAAAAATAACATCTTATTTGAATTAATTGATTATATTAGATTTTTTTTTATTTCTCTTTTTTGTGATTAATAAAGTTTCTGAATTAAATAAGTGGGTGGACAAAAAGTACCAGATTGTCGATTTCTCAATTATCGCAAACTGTCTTTCTTATTTCGATCAATAAGATGCTTCATTTTGCAATATATGATCTCATCAGAACATCTAGTATTGAATTTTTCAATAGAAGTTACACTATTTCTACGTGTTACCAATTAATAATCGTACAACCAACTTATACTCCATTTAGTTAGTATTTTAATTGTACTACGAAAAAATATATAATTATCTTGTTTATTTTAAATTCTAATTGTCTTGTTTATTTTAATAACAAATAGGAACATGAATAATTTAGAGCGTTCTTGGATGTATAAAAGGTTGGATGGTAAAGGAGCTATTAATTTAAGTTTCATAACTGGTGTGAATGATTTTATCAAGTTTACTTGTACTCAACGCAACCGCATGAGTGGTGAAAATGTTAGATGTCCATGTAAAAAGTGTTGAAACATCAAATACATAGATGTTGAAACTGTTAAAATGCACCTTTTTTGGCATAAATTTGTTGAGGGATATTTCATTTGGAAATATCAAGGAGAAGAAAATATAGTCATTGAGATGGCTTCCATTGGTGATTTTCATGGTGGTGGTCAAGAAGGATTTGGATATGAGAATCCATATCGACAAATGATTTTGGATGTAGCTGAATCCAACTTTGATCAAGGTTTGAGTTGGCTATCTTTTAACAATATTGAAGCTAGACCATCTCATCCAAATGAGACCTCAGGTGAGGAGGAGCCTAATCCTACAATGGAGGAGGATCCTAATCCTGAATCTCAAAAATTCTATGATTTGCTTCAATCTGCTGATGTAGAATTGTATCCTGGTTCTTCTATGTCTCAACTCGAAGTAGTCTCCAGAATATTAAATATTAAAAGGGAGAATACTTTGTCGCAAAGAGGCTATAACCAAATGATGCAATCGTTGAAAGAGGCTTTACATGAAAATAACAATATGCTTGATAGTTATTATCAAACCAAGAAGCTAGTGCGTCGCTTGGGGTTGCCTATTGAAAAGATTGATTGTTGTGAATCGGGATGTATGTTGTATTGGGATGATGATAAGCACCTTACATCTTGTAAATTATGTGGCCATGAGAGGTATAAGCGCCATGTTGGTTCTCGTAAGAGGAAATTGATTTCTTATAAGAAAATATATTATTTTCCTCTGATTCCCAGGTTACGGAGATTATATGCATCTTATGCTACAGCTGCGGACATAAGATGGCATCATAAACATATACAAGAGGATGGAGTAATGCATCATCCATCAGATTCTGAGGCTTGAAAGCACTTTAATGATACTCATTCTTTTTTTGTTGCTGAACTAAGAAATGTAAGGCTGGGGTTATGTACGGATGGTTTTCAACTATTTGGTCAGTGTGGGAGGACATACTCTTCGTGGACAGTAATTTTCACTCGTATAATTTACCTCCGAGAATGTGCATGAAAGAGGCATATATATTTTTAACTGTCATTGTTCCAGGATCAAACAATCCTAAACAAAAGATTGATGTTTATCTGCAACCACTAATAAAAGAATTGACTTTATTGTGGGATACTAGTGTATAAGCCTTTGACATCTCCAAAAAATAAAATTTTCAACTAAGGGCAACATTGATGTGGACAATTAGTGACTTTCCAACATATTCTATGTTATCAGGATGGAGTACTATAGGCAAGTTAGCATATCCTTATTGCATGGAGGAAGCACAATCCTTTAGATTATAGCATGGTAGGAAAATATCATTATTTGACAGTCATAGAATGTTCCTTGACCAGAATCATCCATTTAGGAGAGATCGTAAAACCTTTTTTAAAGGTCAAACAGTTAGCAGAACACCACCACCTATCAGATCCGGAGAGGAGATTTTGAATCAAATTTGTGAATTAGGATTGAGAAAAGTAACAGAGTTAGATGCAGAAGAAGTTAATCAAAGAATATGTAAGTCTTGTGGGTGAAAAAAGTGAAGCATCTTTTGGGATTTGCCCTATTAGAGTTCTAACATGATTCGACATAATCTTGACATATTAAAAGGAATGTCTTTGATAATGTATTTAATATAGTTCTTAATATTGTTGACAAAATCAAAGACAATCCACAATCACGTCTAGATATGATAAAGTACTGCAACCGACCTGAGTTGGCAAAACATACTAGTGGAAAATATTCCAAAGTTGTATATACAATAGATAAGGAAGCAAGATCTATCTTGTTAAATTGGGTGAAAAGTTTGAAGTTTCCAGATGGCTATGTTTCAAATTTGGGTTGATGTCCAGATACTAATGCAAAAAGATTATATGGCATGAAAAGTCATGATTGCCACGTGTTCATGCAATGATTAATGCCTATTGCGTTTCGTGAGCTACTTCCCAGCAATGTGTGGCAAGCACTTACAGAATTGAGCTTATTTTTTAAGGATCTTACTTCTATTACTGTATGAGTCGATGACATGAAGAGATTAGAGATAGATATTCCACAAATCTTGTGTAAGTTAGAACGTATATCCCCTCCAGGGTTTTTTGACTTAATGGAATATTTGCCTATTCACTTGCCACATGAAGCAAGAATTGCTGGACCTATACAATATCGGTGGATGTATCCTTTGAAAGGTAACTATGAAATATTATATCCAAATTATAACATATGATCTACATGAACTTTTTAATATAATACTCCATCCATTTATCTATTTAGGTATCTTGTATCACTTAAAAGAATGATTGGTAATAAAGCCAGTGTTGAGGGTTCCATTTATGAAGCATACTTGATGACAGAGTCAACACAACTATTTTCTCATTATTTTGAACCACATGTCTTGACACGTAATCATAATATGGACTGAAATGATGATGGTGGTGGTGTGAAAGAAACTGAAGGTAATTTGTCAATATTCACTCATCCAGGTCGACTGTGGGGAGAAGCAAAAAAAAAAGAATTTTATCCTTTGAGAAAATCAAGGCTGCCCAAACTTACATTTTACTAAATTGTAAAGAGGTTGAGCCATTTGTGAGGTAAGATTTGAAAGTTTTACTCTTTTAATATTGTAAGATGACATATCATGACTACTTATTTAGCTTGTTATTTCGCAATGAAGTATGTACATACAACATTTGCAACATTTGCAAGAAGAACTTCCAAATATATCTCATGATCAAACAAATGAGCCTTGAAATGAATTTCTCGATATGGTTCAAGGAATATGTAAGTCTCCAACGATCATTATTCTTTAAACAGTGATGTACTTTAATTGTATTCTTAAATATAACCAAGTCTTATAAAAAATTTAAATAGGTTTGATGCAACCACATTAAGAATGGATTTTTGCGTAGTCTAGCTCATGGACCATTAATAGATATTACACGTCATTCACTATATTTTGTTAATGGATATAAATTTCACACGGAATGTCATGGTAGCGCAAGATCAACCATGAACAGTGGAGTTTGTATTTCGGATCCAAATTTTAGTGACTACTATGGACGGATAAAAGAGATTATACAAGTGAAATATCGAGAAAAACCTTTAAAGTAAATTGTACTATTTAAATGTGAATGGTTTGACCCAACTATGAATGTTGGTGTTAAGAAGCATAATCAGTACAAATTGAATGATGTTAACCATCGTCGTCGGTGCAAAAAATATGAACATTTTATTCTTGCGATGCAAGCAACTCAAGTGTGTTATGTGCCTTATCTAAGAAAGAAAAAGGACAAGGATGATTGGGTAGCTATATTGAAGGTCAAACCTCGAAATGTTATTGAACTACCCGATGAGGAAAGTGGGACAACTTCAGAGTTGAATGTTCCATTTCAAGTTGAAGAAGTTGAAGTTCATGAGATAGTCATGAATGGTTTCATTGATGAAAATATACCCTTACATGATCCAAATGGATAAGTGATAGAAATAAGTGAACTGGTTGATGATGGATTATTTCTAAAACATCAAGAAATTCAAGAAGAATCTATCGAAGAAGAATATGAAGCGGATGAATAGGATGAAGAAACTGAAGAGGAGTATGAAACTTAGGAGGATGAGGAAGAGTTCGAAGAAGACATAGATAGTGACTAGTACTTAGTAAATAATGTTATTATATCTTTATTGTATCTTTTTTGTAGTAATCCCTATTGTAATATTATCATTTTTGTAGTTACTGTTGGTTTGAGACATATTAAGCAATTTGTTCTTTTTTGGTAAAGTTTTATAGAACCAGAAAGCATTGTCTGCTCTTTTTATGAATATATAAAAGTTTCTTTGTTTTCAGGTATCTTCCTATTCTCTTTGCTTGTGCTTGAATTAAGTAAATCTAAAAAAATTAGCAATCATTGTTAATTTCTACAGTAGCAGGTTGTAGTACATAATTATCGAGATCACATGTAGATGGTATATTAACCTTTTCAAATCACATGTATTGTTGTTATTAGTAGTTGAAATTGCACAAGTACATGCACTTTAGAAATGCTGAACTTCATTCTAGCTTATTATACTTCTAGTATCCTAAAATATTGAACTAATCTTTTTGTATTTTCTTGTAGATATGACTCGAGGTAGAGGTCGAGTTAGCACAAGTCGTATAGGCAAATCCTTAGGCAAAGGTAATTTTGTTAATCATGGAATTATGCCTACAGTTTCCACTCCAACAGTTAATCCTCAACAAGCTGGCACAAGATCCTCAGGTGGGGAATGTCACATTAACCAAGTTCAACCATCAGGTCTCAATAGTACGCCATCAATGGTACCCATTCAACCATCAGGTCCAAATAGTAGTCTACCAGTGGTACCCATTCACGCATCAGGTCAAGATAGTACCTCACCTGTTCATTTGGAACCATCTCTAGTTACCCCTAATCAGAGAAATACAATAGGCGGGGGTACGTCCTCTCAAAGTAACACAATATGTGATCAAGTTGAGTGCAGCAGTACTAATGGACAACGAACACTTGTCACTATTTCTCCTACGAGGTTAGTCTGTCATTGTACTTTTCTATTAATATCGATATTGATATATGGTATGTTATAAAATAATGTCTTCTGAACTGTTCAGGCTAGAACCTTCTAGAAAATGCTCTGAGTATATATTTAATTCATTCAAGCATAAACTTGATCCTAAAGGAATCAATTGGAAAAATATCTCAAAAGAGATGAAAATATTTTATTTTGGAGAATTTAAGGTATAATCCTTAACAATTGAATTTAGAGTATGTATTAACATTTATACACCTGACTAATATTACTACTTTTTAAAATCATTTCAGAAGGCATTCTACTGGGATTCCTCAATTTATACCATTGTGAAGAAACAATGGGAGCGTAAGGCAACACTTCGATATAGTGATTTCGTTTCCAAAATAAAAGGGAAGAATGTGTGGCTAGATCATATCCCAGAGAACATATTGAACAGTTGGAAGACTCTTTGGGCAGATCACAAAAGTGTTGAAAAGTCAGAAATAAATGCAAAACATTATTGTGGTCATGGGAATGAAAGTGCCATAGGAACTCACATTGGTGGCTCTATTACTATTGGAGAGCATCGCAAGAGACTTGTAAGTGTATTTTACATAAACAATATGATTATGATCTTTTTATTTGATAACTTAGAGCTTAAAAAGTTGCAGTTACTATTATGGAATGAGCTTGTCCAATTATGATTTAGAATTGATTTCTAAAATTTAAGATCTGTTTGCACTAATCAAAATATGAAAATATCATTTCTGTTTAGTTTTTT
>JBCEWC010007672.1:7985-21091 GCA_038996855.1 Solanum aculeatissimum | reverse complement strand
TGTGTCAGGCGCCTTGCCTTTACTGACTGACATGTGTCAGTCAATAAAGGCAAGGCGTCTGACACATGACGCCTTGCACATTTTAAATTTTTTTTTTTTAAAGAAAAGTTAACGGCGTCAGAAAAAAAAGGGCAAGGCGCCTAACACCCGACGCCTTTGCCCTTTTGATTTGAAAATTTTTTTTTGTTCCGTTTTGGTTAAAATCAAAAATTTTGTTGCCCTTTTGGTTCCGGACTCTCATTTAAAGTTGATCTTTGTACAATTGAACACTAGAGACTCTATTTATAGAAGAGTTTTGAACTCGGCTAAGTACTAGAGCTCCCCTATGATCCTAATCCACTTCCCATGCGTAAGAATGAGTCTTGAAACATAGGTACATATAACAATAGAGTTATGGGGTTTCATACCAAACTACTAGTCAGACTTTTTTCTCGACTTGAATTTTGGTACAATTTTGAGTTTAGAATATCAATATGAGTATAAAAAAAATAAAAGAAGGTAATTTTGCTTTTGATCATAAATTTTAAAAGTATTTTTTGAGAATTTTTTTGACGTATATATAAAACTTATCTAGTTATTGAGAAATTTTAAAAATCAAATCATCAAATTTCAAAATCTACTTTAAACTTATTTTTGGACCAAGATATAATTATTAATTTCTTTTTGAATTTTGAAACTTATCCATATTTTTTATATTTTATGTTAAAAAATTACATTTATTTATGATCCTAATTAATTCCTATATCTCATTTTTCTCATTAAACGCAGAGCTAGGTTTGAAGGTAATTTGCTAAAATTTGCTAATATTGTGTGATGATTTTTAGATAATATATTATTTAGTTTATTATAAAAATAATAATTTTATGTCAAATTTATATGGATTGTGATTTGTGATAATGATAATGAATGTCATTAGTGAAGGTTTTGCATAGTAATTTTAGATTAGTAAGTATGTTATTTGGTACTATTTGATTTTTTTTTATAATTTTTAAAATTTATAGGTACAAGTCATGTTTGATATATTTTTTAATGTTAAATATGTTTTGAAAAATTATGATTTAAACATATTTTAGAACTTCAATCTAAACTTTATTAAAATTTGATTTTTCAAAAATATTTGGTATATATATGGTCAAACACTAGCACATACCCAGCAATCTTGAACTCTATGCATCACCAGTGGTGGATTCAGGATTTTCTTGAAGGTGATTCAAAATTTTAGAAGTAGACACACGAACTAATTGAACAAGGTTTGACATCTATTATATATACATAAAAAAATATTTTTATCATATAAAAATAATATAATTTTTCAACGAAGGGGGCTCCCCTGATTATCATGTGACTTCGCCATTGTCCATCACTTTATGAATTTACCTGGAGATTGACTCTGTATTACTCACATTATTCGGGTGTTTATGATCACTAACGCCTACATACTTTATTCTTTTGTATAAATATTTTCAAAACTACGAATAAGGATAGTAAATTGACTTACACAAACAAGCAAAAATGTTAAGTTGTTGAAGTGTTGAACTTACTCTATCTCTCTATATTTATCTCATCGAGTCATTAATTTGATATCGACAGTTATTTGGTTAAGCCCATAAATAGTCAACACACATGCTACAATATTATCCATTTTGAACCAAATTTACATAACTTTCTATTATATATATATAATATTATTATACATATCATATGATCAATGCATGTAGTCAATGGTGTCTTTATTTTTTTCTTAATTAAACTTAAGGTTAATGGATGTGTGTTTATGACACAATTAGACATCTAAGTATTGTCATTACTTTAATTATTTTTCTTCAAAAGATCACATCATGCTTATTGCTTAAGTAAGAAGTTGGTTGATGTTTATCTCAAGAAAAAATTAATTAAGAATAGGGCTTAATTAACAATTGTTTATTAATACTTGTGGCATGTTTTCTTGATGAGTATTGAAATAAAGCATTTGATATACACATCAAATTCCCATTGAAAAAAGAAAGTCAAATATTATGAGATTTATCTTTAACAAGTTTTTAGACTACGTACGTAATAATTTGTTAAAATTATTAATTTTATTAAATTCATTTCTAACTCCTTAGATTGTGTCGCGATGCTTTTATTTAGAGAGAAGTATTGAAAACACTTTTGAAATTAGTGCAAATTATTTATTTCGTGCTCGAACTATTGACAGTCGTAAAAACACCTCTCTACTTGATTAAAACTTAAATACACCCTCGATCTGCCATTTGACATAGCAAGTAGTCTCAAACTTCGAGAGAAATATTGATAACACCCCCTAAATCTGGTGAGAATTTAAGAGTGTGTTTCACTCGTGTTGCAAAATTGAAAATGTATTTAAGTTCAGTTAGTCAAGTAAAGCGATATATTTAAGAGTGTCAATAGTTAGAAGATGAATCTGATAATTCACACTAAGATCACCTAAGAAAATCATCCATCCCATTAATCACTGGTGTCAAACTTCTCCACAATAAGCAATCTCTTCTTACGTGCCACGACCCTCTATATAATTTCATTTCTAGTCTTTTATTTACTTAAATATATTTTTCTCAACACCCTATCCTCACCCACGTACACATCTGTCTGTTTTTCACGATTTAAGTACGTAAAAATTCTTTTTGATAATGAGTAATTTTGTCATTTTGCAAGGCAAACTATATGAGTATTTTCTATGTGGGAATAGGTGTGAAGGAATGGGGTGCTAGCACAAATATTCCTTAGGTAAATAATTTCAACAAATCTACTTGAATCTATATGATATTGACATTGTCTCCCTTTGGAATTCCACATATTTAGTAAAGAACATATATATATATATATATACATATGGTCAATTATATGCAATCAATAAATAATGAAATATAATTGTATCAAAGTTTAACAATTTGTTTGCCTAAGCTTTTGAAAAATTCAAATTATCGCGCACACAACAACTACACACTAATGCCATTAATCATTTCTATCGTCAATTACCTAAATCGATCATCTTTACCATCGATCATCTCTACCATCCAACAAAAACACCACCATGACCAACATTCATCATACCCCGATTACTATCACCTATATCGATCTACTACTAGCGATATTTATAAGTTCATTACACAATTTTTATTATAGTTATCATTCACAATTACTATTAGTTATCATATGATCAGATAGTTATCTATCGCCAATTACCTAAATCGATCATCTTCACCATCAATCACCTCTACCATCCAACAAAAAAACTGTCATGACCAGCATTCATCATACCCCGACGACTATCACCTATATCGATCTACTACTAGCGATATTTATAAATTCATTACACAATTTTTATTATAGTTATCATTCACAGTTACTATTAGTTATCATATGATTAGATAGTTATCCATCGTCAATTGCCTAAATCGATCACATCAATCACCTCTGCTATCTAACAAAAACCTCCATGACCAGCATTCATCGTACCACGATGATCATCACCTCTCTCTTCTACTAATTATATTTACAAATTATATATATCACACAATTTTTATTGTAGTCATTATTAACAATTACCATCAATTATCATCCATCAGATACTCATTAGAAACATATATAGTTAGAAAATATCACTTATAAATTTCAACTAATGAAAAATTAAACACATTTAGATACATGCTTAGAAAATAAATAATCTCAATTTGATAAGATCTTAGTAATTAAATAAGTATTATTTATTTTATTTTATTTAAGGATGGAATAGTTGTGCCACCTTGATACAATGTACATATGCAATGAATTATGAGTGGACCCAAGAATATTCTTTTTTTACCACCATTTTATTTATTTTTTTAAAAATGATTTGGTGAAAAGTAGAAAATTCATTAATAATTATTTATTTATTTTTAAAAAATGTATATTCAATTCAAGTCATATAGAATAAACAGAAGCACATACAATTCATTTAAAATTAATTTTGCTAACAAAAAAGAATCAGACAAAGTTATTTAATAATAATAATAAAAATATTTAAAAATTTAAAAAAAGAGGAAGAAAAGTCATTGCATCAGACAGTACAGAATCATTTTCAACATTCAACGTTTGAAAAATTGACGATGATCCATATTTTTATTTAATTATTATTAGTCTTATATTTTGACTTTTGACTAATTCCTTTCAACTATCCCCTCGTGCACTTTTGTTTTAATTTTTTTTGGTTTGAGGTTTGATATTCGATATTCGATTGATTTAATTTTAATTTAAAAGTCGTAATTTATCGTTATGTATTTGAAAGTTTTGATTGATTAAAAATGAAAAGATACTTATTAGTATAACATAACTTTTAATAGAGTTTTAAAGTTTGTTCGAATTTATTTTTGAAAAAATTATGTGAATAAATAAATATATATTAATTAATTAGTTAACATAGCTATAGTTTGAATTAATTACAGCTCGCGGCAAACATCAAACTGTAATTACAGTTTGAGTTTTGTATAATTGACGCGATTTATACAAACGTTAATGCGTGATTTGTGGGAGGATCAAATTGTATAGGTGAAATATACAACCACTTTGAATTGTATAGCGAGTTATACAAATGTTGTGCACGAATTGTATAGTGAAATATACAAATGCTATACAAAAACTGCAAATTGTATAGCGAATTATACAACTGTATATAAATATTGCGCGAATTATCCTAAGATATTATTACTATTTTAAAATTTTCAACTATGAATTTTTTTAAAAAATATATTAAATTATTAATAAATTCAAAGCCAAAGATGCTTATTACTAAATTCAATATATGTTTGATTTCGCCTTAAAAAGTACATTTCCTAAATTATTTCTATCCCATTAATGTTATATATGTGTATATATCCAAAAGTATTCTCTAAATTCCACAAAAAGTTTACTTGTGGATTTTGCATGGTCCCCCTTTTAATTAACGGTTTCAAGTTTAAACATAATCCTTCGTCTCAATTTATATGTCACTTTCTGAATTTTGAGATTTAAGCAAATTAATTTAGCGTTGACAATAAATTTTTCATAAATTTTTTAATATTTGGTAATTTCAGTTATTGTGACTTGTAATATTTTTTACATAATACACAAATATATAAATTTCATTTAAAAAAAAATTAAAGATTTCACGCACAAATTTTTTATCCAACTTAAACTGTTTGACTGTCAAAAAATAAAAAAATGTCACATAAATTGAGATAAATACAGTACTCCCTCCGTCCAATTTTACTTGGTCCCTATTGACTTGACACATGGATTAAGAAGCAGTAAATGATAGGAGTAATTTTACCAAATCACCATTTGAATATAATTAATGCAATGTTTTGAAAAATGTAATAGGAAAATAATTATAATTAATGACAAGGGTAAATTAGGAACTAAGTGTAAAATTATCTCTTGATTTCATAAACTAGACAAGTATTGTTGAACATCCTAAAATAGTATAGGGATCAAGTAAAGATGGACAGAGGGAGTAATATTTATTGACTATGAAGAAAATCTTGGCTAAAAACATCCCCTAATTTCGTGACCTTATATTAGCAGTGGAGCCAAAATTTTCTTTAAAGAGATTCAAAATTTTAAGAAGTAGACATACGAACTAATTGAGGGGGATTCAACATCTATTATATATATAAAAAATATTTTTATCATATATAAATTATATAATTTTTCGTCAAAAGGGATTCAGATAAAACCCTAGTTATACTATGGCTCCACCACTGCCTTACCCAATGTAAATTTAAATTAATTAAAAAAAATTAATATAAATATCACATACCAAATAAAATAAATAAATAAAAATAGGCTGTATTTAATTTTTTATTAAGAAAAAAATTCAGACTTTGTTTGTATAACTCAATTATTATTATTGACTCCAAAGTCTGATATTTTTTATTAAAAAATTGATCAAGTTGAATTCTACTAATTAATTAATAGAATAATTGTAGTTGATATTTCTACAGAAAGCAATATTTTGCGGCTGGTTTTTATAATATATCCCCTCCCAAATATTTTTTCTTTTTCTTCGTTAAATGATCGTTGAATTATATTAAATATGTTACAATCATCGTTCGTTTAATGTTCTTCTTAAATTATTTAATCACAAAATATTTTGTGTTTTTAAATAAAAATATTTTGATGAAATTTTATTTCTTCTATTTTCTTCACCTAATGTCTTTTCTTTTTCTTCTGAATATTTATCGATTTAGTCAATTCTTCATTATATGTTCGTCGAATTATA
The DNA here is from genome assembly GCA_038996855.1 of Solanum aculeatissimum. Taxonomy (NCBI): domain Eukaryota; kingdom Viridiplantae; phylum Streptophyta; class Magnoliopsida; order Solanales; family Solanaceae; genus Solanum; species Solanum aculeatissimum. Next base: position 14,835 of record JBCEWC010007672.1, on the reverse strand, counting down.
TTAAATATGTTGTAGTCATCATTCATTTGATGTTTCTCTTAAATTATTTAATCACAAGTATTTTAGTTATCTATGTGTGGAAGAATGTTAGTCGACATGATCATTTTTTTTTAAAAAATACGCAAAATTAAATAACAAAACATGCAGCTTTATTTTCATGATTCGAATTCAGGTCATAAAAATGTCTATTATAATCTTCGAGTAGGCGAGCCAAGATTGTATATCAAACTTGCGAAAGATATCATAATTTAATTGATAACAAATAAGAATAAGCAAAAACGAGAATAATATAATAAAAAAATCGAGTCATGGTATAAATATAAAAGTACGATACAAAAAAATACAAAAAAAATCTGACAATGACCAAAATCAGAAATCAATTAAATATCCTTCGTCATAATCCGAATCTATCATAGCTAAGAAAGATCAATTAAATATCCTTCGTCAAAATAAAAAAACATACTCTACGTATAATATAATATAATATTATATAAAATATATAGATCAAAAATTACTTTTTTATGTATATATTAAATAATTTTTATTTCACCATTGATTTAATCTTAATTATGAAAAAAAAATGACATAAATTTAAAGAAAGTGACCAGATTCATTCCCTTAGGCCTCAATAAAAATAAATCAATTAAAAAAAGAAAAGGCAGCAACCTGGATAATTCCTAGGGCCAACACCAAGTTGATGAAAATTAAAGCAAAGAAAGTGACATTTAAATTTAATAATTTTAAATCCATAAATTATTAATATTTTAAATTTTAATTCACCTTTTAGTGGGGAAGCTTGCTTGCCTTTGTTAGTGGTTTTTTTCTTTTTTTCTTTTTAATTTTTCATTTGGTATTCGATATTCGATGTTCGATGCTTATATTAAGCCTGATTATTTTGAATTTGTACTGCATAGGGCTTCATTCGAGGAAAACACTTCTTATCAAAGATTTTTTCATACTCAAAATTTAAATTCGAAATCTCTGATTAAGAAAAAAAACAGTCTCATCAACTGCACAACTTCCTTTGGTGGTGCCTTTTGTTAGAGTTGATGTTGCATGCAGGTCAGGTACTCAAGGTATATCTAATTAGTACTTCTAGCAGTAATTACTATTACTATAATACATAGATAATATCTATTCCATTAATTAAGTTTTAATAATAAAAAAATCTAATTAAAATATTAAAAAGTCGTTGAAAAGTATGCATCAAAAGGGCCAATAAAGTCAAAATTATGTCATTTTTATAGATTTACGTGCCATAATTTGCTAGCTGCTTACTGTTCATGTGATATACATAAAAATCCTTTTTTTTATATATATATATATCTTTATCATGATTAGATAGGCCGTTTAATGTGCAGGATAAAATAAATAAAAACATTTTTTTAATAGAAATATCCCACAAAATTATCATGCATTAAATAACTAGTTCCGAAGATTTCGTGTAATGTACGGGCTTAATAGTTGTTCATAAATTTATTTTTAATGATTTAATTAAATATTATTAAATTATCTCATTAAGTGTAAAATAAATATTATAATATTGATTAATTTTAAGTTTAATGATTAAATAATTTTAAAATTTTAATCTAAATAAATTATAATATTATATATATGTATATTTGTGTGGTAGTAAATTATCTCGTGCAAATTTCATGTGAAAAAGTCTATTAAGATGTTTTTAATTAAATTTTTTTTTATCAATTGATTGCTGATTATTTACTCAAAAATACATGAATATTACTGGCAGTTAATATTAAAATAAAATTTAAAAAAATAATTATTTAAATTTTTATAAGAGAGTTTAGAATAAAGCAGATACGTTGACGAAAAAAATGTCTGTTTCACCTCAAACTCCCTCTTAGAGAAAATTTATTGCTTAAAACAAGCTCAACCATATTCCATCATGTTCATACATTTTCAAAGTCTTTATTATCTATGACAAACATATATTTATGTACTTTTTATCGAAGGACAAAAAGTTTAAAAGGAAATTTATCTATATATATTATAATTAAAAAATATTTATTATTTATATTTACATAATTTTAATATACGTATAATTCACGTTTAATATATTATGAAATTTTTTTATTAAATAAATTTAATATATTTTAAGACACTTATAATACATCTTTATTGCATGCAAAATTACTTTTATATATAGTATAATTTATTTAAATTACATGCATAATTCATTTTTAATATATAGTGTAGTTTTATAATCAAAATAAGTATAATACATATACAATTAACTTTTTAATACATAATACAGTTGTTATACATGATAAATATTTTTCAAATAGAAAATATGTAGATAAGAAATAAAAAATATGTTTTTATGTAAATATTTTATAAAAGAAATTTAAAAGGTTGGTTCACTCCTTCTACTTCTTACATTTAAAAAAAAAATGTAGTATCAATAATATTTATACAAAAATATAAAAAGAAAATCCAAAAGAAACGTGTGTTGTTTGTTATTAAAATTTTCATTTACTTTATATTTTATTCACTCAAAATTCAACTAATTGTGTTAGTTTTACTAATGATAGTTGCAAATACCAAATTCATTCAAACTATCATTTTCATATGCTTCATTTCAATATCTACCAAAGTAATAGTAGATTATATTTTTGACTTAGAAAACTTAACCACAATCACATTAATTAATTAATTAGTTTGCATATGTTCTAATATGTGTCTTAAGTATTGGAACAATAGTCGTAATTTGATGAATTCAGAATTTCAAGAAGATAAATATACTATAATAAATAAACAAATTTAATATTTAAAATTAATGAATTCAACTTCTAAAATTTTATCATTCTTCAAACATAATTTGTAGAGGTTCACTTGATAATCATGGTACCATAAGACTCTCTAAACTTAAGTAAGATACATATATATTTATATAGATAAATAAATCTTGAAAAAATTATGCAGATAAGTAAATATATACTATTTAATTAGCTGACATGGTTATAGTTTGAATTAAATTAAGGCTCGCAACAAACATCTAACTATAATTACAGTTTGAGTTTTTTTGTGTAATTCGCGCGATTTATACAAGTGTTGTGTGTGCTAGTCCTATGTCTCTTATCCCTAGGAGGTCTTCCTCCACTAGTATTTTTTTTCTTTTTGAAACACTCTATTTATTCTGGTGTGGATATACAAAGGTTTTATGTGAATCAAATTGTATATTGAAATATACAAATTGTGAATTGTATAGTGAATTATACAAACGTTGTGCACGAATTGTATTGCGAAATATACAAACACTATGCAAAAACTGTGAATTGTATAGCGAATTATACAAACATATACAAATGTTGCGCAAATTATACAAGAAGCTTCATTTTTCTCCCTTCTCACAAATTCTTCTTTTTAATCTATTTATCAAGATTATAAATGAAAAAATAAATAAAAGGACATTTCCTATAATACTAGGTTTACTTGAGTCGAGAATTATATAAAAAACCAATCTCTCTTCCCGATAAAATAGAAATAATTTTTTTTATCAACAATAACTTCATCATTCTCTTCAAACCCACTCGTGAAATTTTACCATTTATCATTATTATTATTATTATATTTCCTTTACTATAAATTTTCTTCATTCTTCATGTAAAAAAAGTGAAAATAGAATAATTAAAAAATGGAGAAGCAACCTAGAAATAGGGGTCTATAGTTGGAAAGATACATCATATATGACAAAAAAAACCATAAGAACAACATCATCCATTTCATTATTATAATAATAATTATTATTATTATTAAAGAAGAATATCTTTAATCATACATTATTATTATTATTAAATAAAAATAACAACAAGTGGAAATGGATAAACCCCACAAGAGGCTTTCCTTGTTCTAACCATGAAAGCTCCAAGAAACCTCCATTGAACTCAAAATTTTCCACCCTTTATAATCTCCCTCTTCACTCTTCATTTTCCACTCAATTCAATTCTTTCATATATTCAACCAACTTTTAAAAAAAAAAAAACTTTTCACTAAATTTTCCTTTCTAAAAATGGATTCTTCTTCCCTAGATTTGATAAGACAACATCTTCTTGATGATGTTATTTTTATGGAGAATTATTGTTCTTCTTCTTCTTCAGAAACTACTCTTTATTCTCAAAGCTCATCCACTTCTGAATCTTTGGAATCATTAACCTCTGAGATGAAACTAGAAAACAATTTCTCTTTTTATCCTCATTTTACTACCACAGGTGATCAAAGTTCAAATCTTGAATCCTCCTGCTTGTTCGATGATTCAACAACAATTGAATTCCAAGCAAAACCCCAAAAGAAAAGAAGTTTCAATGAAAGAAAACCTTCTTTGAACATTTCAATTCCTTCTCTCAAGAAAACAGAGGAACCAAAAACAGGGGAAGTGAAAGCGGAGTACTCTGTTCTGAAAATGGCAGAAACTTCGGAGAAAAAGCGATATAGAGGAGTGAGGCAGAGGCCATGGGGGAAATTTGCAGCGGAGATTCGTGACCCAACAAGGAAGGGGACGAGGGTTTGGCTAGGAACATTCGATACTGCAATTGATGCAGCTATGGCATATGATAGAGCAGCATTTAGGCTCAGAGGGAGCAAAGCAATCTTGAATTTCCCACTTGAAGTAAGCAATTTCAAGCAAGAAAATCATGAGATTGAGGAAAAAGTGATGAATTTGGATTCGTATTCGTATGGAAAAAGGGGAAGAGAAGAAATTGAGAATGAAGTAGAAGAAGCTGTGATGAAGAAAGAGGTGAAAAGAGAACAAATGGTGGCAACTCCATTAACACCTTCAAATTGGTCCTCAATTTGGGATTGTGGAAATGGAAAAGGTATTTTTGAAGTGCCACCTTTGTCACCATTGTCACCGCATCCAAGTTTTAGTTACTCACAACTTTTGGTTTCATAGTGTAATGACCAAAAAGTCTTACTTCAATATGCCATGGGGATATTGTATAGCAGAATGATCTTGCTGCTACGATCCACTGAGATTTAGAAATATTGTAAACATAGTATGACATGATTTCAAGTGCATTAAGGTAAAAGGGGTACTTTATGGGAATTTGGATAAAAATATTTGAAGATTTAAGAATATTTTTTAAATCATGATGACAAGTACAAATGAAGAAACATGAAGGGATGGGGAGAATGGAAGTAGTATGGATCATGCATATATTTTTTAATATCTTGAATCATTTATTATGTTTTATTTCATGTAAATATATGACGTTAATCTAGATTTTTTATTTGATTTGTTTATTTAAGGGAAAAAGTTCAAATATATTCTACGTTAGTTATTTGTTTTATATTTATCTATTATTTACCTAGTAAATTGTGAGATCTCCAATCATTTGATTCATGTCGTCTTTGTTTAATTAGTATGCAACCAAAAAAAAATGTTACTTAATATTCTTAAAACATTTGTACAGAGCTGTTATAGACTCAAAATAAAAATATATATATACAAATTTAAAAATGATATATATAAAGTCAGTGTCTAAATACTAAGACGGTCAAATAGATGGAAGGACACCATAGAAGATCCTAAAAGCTGGTTGGTTCGGCTATTATATCCCCACATCAGCGGTCGCGGCTCGTACTCGAACCTGTACCACGAGCAGATACAGAAAAATAGGAATGGGTATCGATGGAAGGTACCCAATAGGCATTATCGATCGACTGAGTGAAATATAACAAATATGACAAGAACAACTGCAATAAAATGCTACACTACTAGCTATTTGAACCAGGGTCAAGTGATGAGTATGTCTGTAGAATCACATGGAACCCAACCGAATGGAACCAGGAAGGTATGTTTGTAGAACCACAGGGAACCCAACTGAATGGAACCACGAAGTGTACGTTGGTACCAACTGACGAAACTCGAAACAGAATTATGTAACAACTGTCACACGGTTGAGGTATAGTGTTGTACATCGATGTAAGCCCCTAGTACCTACGTCTGTATGTCAACTGACCCCTCATAAGCCCAAAAGGTACACCCACACACAAGATAGGGTATATAGGTGTATCGGTATGAGTATGAGTAAGGAACTATATGAGATCTCAACCAAGCAAAACAAAACATCGTACGAGGCCTCTAACCCCTAACTGCCAGACGGGGCCTCGAACCCCTAACTACTCCTAGCCTCTACTAGACATCCTCCCAGACCTGGCCTCCCGTCGGAGAAGTCAGCGAGGACCAAATAGGCTTGATCAATGCTAATCCAAATTAATAGGGTGAGTTAACTTTGTATTTAAGAATGTCTAAAGCAATAATAACAATATACATAGTGTAATTTCATAAATGAAATACGAAGAAAATTATGTATATGCAAATCATTAAAAAAATCTTATTTGTTCTTATGTTTCTCATATTTAGGTTTATTTCGTGTAAGTATGAATATTAACCTAAGAAAGTTTGAAAGCAATCAACAATAAAATCATGTGAACAAAGATGATACGTAATTGTAAAGAAAAAGAAAATTATTATTATTTTTTTAATCTAAATGTCAAATTTCAATTAATTCATACAAGGTAAAGTCAAATTTTCATCTTATTATTATTGTAGCTGACAATTTACGTTTCAAAGTTGTAGACGTCATGGCTAAAAAGGTAGTCAGAGAAAATAATATATATATTAATTTTGATATTATTTAATTTTTTATTTGATAATATTTTTAACTAATTATGTATAATTAATATAATACACATATTAATAATATATCATCTTCAATATCTATTACTTATATATAAGTGACAATAAGTAGAAATAATATATATATTAATTTTGATATTATTTAATTTTTTATTTGATAATATTTTTAACTAATTATGTATAATTAAT